>JABTXL010007333.1:4959012-4993919 GCA_025134845.1 Neodon shergylaensis
TATATATATATATATATATATATATATATATATATATATATATGTATGTATGTATATAACTTTTTTGTCTCACTGAATGACCAAGGACTTATCTTGTGGTAATGAAAGGCAGTTTTAAGAAGGATAATCTATATATTGTTCAGTATATATGAGGATGCTTTGAGTTTCTCCCTATTAACTACATTGTCTACTATAGGTATTTAAACTATGGTCTTTATGATGGTATGGAGATCTGTATTCCTGCCTTAATGGTAGGTTCATTTTGCTAAATATTTTTAATTCTTCTATTAAAATTATCTTGTGTTTTCTGTCTTGACCTTTGATGAGATAGAGTATATTATCAGCTGTCTACACTTGAGATAAATATGATAAGCCTATTTGTTTTTTTAATAATTATGTTTCAAATGATTATTCAGCTATTTTCTTAAGCTTAAAAATTAGAGGAAACACTATAATTTACAGTGCACATTCACATACCCTTAATTTTCTATGTGCAACTTACTTTTATTAGTGTGATATTTTATGCAAAACATGACATTGTCCCTGCTTTAGTCATGACAATAATTTTTGGAGAGCCTCATAGGAGGAAAATATTCTCTGCACTATTCATACCTTATAATCAGTTTATCTGTAAAGGGAAAATTTTTTTTTCTGAATTAAGTGAAGCCTATTGTTTCTTTAATGACAAAAGTGTAATGCTAGATAAATTTAAAAAGTAATTTCAGAAGAACATTCCAGCAGTACCTAACAAAGCATCTCACTGCTGTTGCATGTTGGAGATAATTGAATGCTATACTTCATAACGAACTAATGGTATTTGTCAGACAAAATGATAATATTTTGCACTTGTATGGCATCTTTATTCTAATGAGCTCAATAGTGATTCAGTGGTCTATTTTTTTTCCTGGCAATAATTTGGAAGCATTTACATGGGTAATATGTTTTCATGCAAATTTCCTCTACTGATGAGAAAGTGGATAGTATCAGAGGTAACATGGAAAGTTAGTTTTATAATTAGAATCACAGATAAGAGTAGTCAAGCTGGAAGAAATTGCAGAACATAATCAGGTTATCCATTGTGCTATGTAAATAGGGAAAGGCACAAGGAAATACATTTTAAAATACAGGGATATAAAAATGCCCCTAAGATAAACAATATAGTTATACTTATTGTAGATATTTAATGTACTATTTTATGCATATTATAAGCTGACTAACTCTGTCAGCTAACCATATTGTCATACATAAATCAGGACTGAATTTTGATAGATAATTTTTATATGCAAAACACACAAGGATATTTCTTACATAATTGTGCTAATGTTTATAGGTAGTGATTCATTAAGTAGTGATTCATAAGTAGATTTTTCATTTTGTACTAATAGAATAAAATAGTGTTATAACTTCAAATACTGTATATTCAAGTAGTATTTGATTGTTCATTTCCCAATCTTTTGTGGCTTAACTTTCAATTCCTTAGAGAAATAAGTAGAAAATTTATTTCCATTCATGGGTAATGATTAATTGGTGCCTCAAATAATGCAATGGAAGAATATTGTAACCTCCAATTACCTACTATAACTAACCCTGTTTTCTGGATTTTAAATGGCTATAAGTAGATTACTTTAATCTCTAAGAGAGGAATATTGAAATTGATACCAATGTATAGATGAAATTTAGATAAAAATAGTCATAATCAATGATAATATGTATTAGATTATAGTAGTGTGTCATTTAACTAAACTTGCAGTTTAAACTAAATAACTATGAATTATTAAAATTTTTCACCCAACACAAGGTGACATGTTGTTTCTCAAAAGTCTCTGATGGAGGAAGGTCATTGTTTAATTAATAAAGAAACTGCTTGGCCTGATAGTTTAGAACATAGGTGGGTAGAGTAAACAGAACAGAATGCTGGGAAGAAGAGGAAGTGAGCTTAGAGGCCATGCCTTTGCTCTCCAGGGCACACGCGATGAAGCTCTGACCCAGGATGGACGTAGGCTAAAATCTTCCTGGTAAGCGCACCTTGTGGTGCTACACACATTAATAGAAATGGGCCAAGCAGTGTTTATATGAATACAGTTTGTGTGTCATTATTTTGGGGCATAAGCTAGCCAGGCAGCCGGGAGCTGACTGGCAGGAATGCAGCCTGCAGCTCCTTCTACAAGTCTCGACCAATCAGGTTTCACTTTGATGGAGTAGTTTAAAGATAGACCTATAAGAGACATAAATGCAGTAGCATTTCAGTAATTAACCACTGCATTCTACTAAACAGGCTGGGAAATAGAATCTATAGAACAGAAAATTATACTTCTTTATTTTTTCTAATCAGGAGCAAAAATATCAGGGTGAGAATAGCTGGTAGAAAGAAGACAGGGGTGCACTGATTTTTAAGTTTAGAGATAAATATCAGTGATAAAACGCCCTGTGAGAGTCTGGAATCAGGCTATGCCATACTAACCTCCTCTAGACCAAGCTATGTAAAAAGATACAGGTCCCCAAGATAGGACAGAGATTTCATAAGTTAGCTAATGACAGTATATGACCATGAAAGAGGGGAAACAATTGGAAGTTATGGTCTCTGGTGACATTGCCCCTAGAGATTCCTTGTGCTCAACTGAATAGCTTCACACTCATGTCCATGCCGTGTGGATCACACAGCAAATCTAAACAATTAAACTATAAAGGGGATTGGTGCTTGAAGCTGGGCAGAGTGAGACGAGAAAAAGAGAGGGTAGGGAGATGTCAAGAATGTATTGTATACATGTATGGAATTGTTTATGGTATCATAGAACCTTCATCCACCAACTGATGGAAACAGAGACAGAGACCCACAGTAGAGCACTGGGTTGAACTCCCAAAGTCCAGTTGAAGAGTGGGAGGAATAAGAATATGAGCAAAGAGGTCAAGACCATAATGGGGACACCTACTGAAACAATTTATCTGAGCTAATGGGAGCTCACCAACTCCAGCTGGACAGGAAAGGAAGCAGCATAGGATCAAACCAGACACTCTGAATGTGGGTGAAAGTTGTCTGGCTGGAACAGACTGTAGGGCCACTTGGTGGTGGCACCAGGATTTATCCCTACTATTTGTACTGGATTTATGGGAACCCATTCCTGTTGGATGGATACCTTGCTCAGCCAAGGAATAGTGGAGAGGACTTTGGCCCTACCTCAAAGCAATGTGCCTTACCATCTCTGAGGAGTGGATTGGGCGTGGAATTGGAGTGTAGGTGAAGGAAATGGAAGGAGGGGAGGGAGTAGGAATTGGGATTGGTATGTAAAATGAAAAAAGATAGTTTGTTTTCTTTTTAAAAATAAAATATTATATACTTTTAGCTTCTTTATCGAAAATCAGGTGCTCATAGGTTTGTGGGTTAAAGTCAGGGTCTTCTATTCGATTCCATTGGTCGACTTCTCTGTTTTTATGCCAATACCAAGCTGTTTTCACTATTGTAGCTCTGTAATAGAGTTTGAAGTCAGGGATGGTAATGCCTCCAGACGTTCCCTTATTGTATAAGATTGTTTTGGCTATCCTGGGTTTTTTGTTTTTCCATATAAAGTTGATTATTGTCTTCTGGTCTCGCTGAACATAGTGGACAATGAGGACTACTGAGACCTCAAGAACAATGGCAATGGGTTTTGATCCTACTGCACGTATTGGCTTTGTGGGAGCCTAGGCAGTTTGGATGCTCACCTTACTAGACCTGGAGGGAGGTGGGAGGTCCTTGGACTTCCCACAGGACAGGGAACCCTGTTTGCTCTTTGTGCTGACGAGGGAGGGGAACTTGATTGGGGGAGGGGGAGGGAAAGGGGAGGCGGCGGTGGGGAAGAGACAGAAGTCTTTAATAAAAAAATAAATAAATAAAAATAATCCAAAAAAAATAAAATAAAATATTAAAAAAGAAATTGTTAAATTATTTTAATTAATTATGTAATAATTTTATTAAATTATTTTTACTTTACTAAATTTTATCTTATTTAATAATTTAACTTATTAATAATTTTAATTAACATTAAAAAGTAGTAAGTCTAGGTCCTTGAATTCTTTCATTTAACCTATTTTCATGAACTTTTATTAGCTGTCTGGACTGGAGTCAGCTGTTTTTCAGCCTAGGAATGTAAAACACACCCTGGGCAGGAAAGAAGTTGAGTACTGGGAATGAGAAGGAGGAAGAGGACAAGAAAAAGACAGACCAGAAATTGAATTAAGGATTGAAGAGGAAGAAGATCATTAGGAGGAGAAGAAAAGAAGTCAACAAAAACATCATAGGCAACTGTGGAAACTAACGACAGGTAATAAATGTTCATTTACAGAAGGTTCAACTTAAATTTCAATTATATAAAAGATTAGAGAGCTAATAACAAGGGCAGTATCAATATACAAATTATAATGCTGGCAGAGTTATTAATTCATTGTGCCTTCACCCTTTTATATAACCTTAATTAATATTATTTATATATAAGAACATCTTGGTAAGTATATTCCCCATAGTTACTGATTAGAGTTAGCTCATGTCTCAATCTGGATGTTCTTAGCTATCCTATTATGTTTATAGGCCCTTTGAACAATAGTGAGTTCAGACGAAGTATTTTTCAATGTCAGGACTAATGAACTGGCAACAGTGCTAATGGCTTGTTAACAAAGCATGAAAAATTCCTGAATAAGCCATAGTCTGGAGCTATATCTGAGGTAAGGGATAATTGCTTCCAATGACCCATGCACAAATAAATAAGACTGATGTCTATGTCTGTATCAGAATGTTTCATTCCTCAGGGTGAATAATTCATTCACCTGAAAGACAACAACCACACCTGGCTTAAGCAAAGGTTCTCTAAGCTTAGCAGGAAGTCATAACATAGATTCAAGCATAGTGTCTTAATACTTGTTTTCTTGTTGTTGAAATATAGAAAGGAACAAATAACAAAATGAAGAGATATTTTAATGTTACAAGTCTGTTCAATCAAATCAATAATAGTCCCTCACTGTTATATAATAATATATAGCAATATGCATTACTTTCAGCATATGCTAAGGAAAAAGTAACTTCTTACTTTTGCAAAATTTCTGGTCTTCATTAATGTAAATGGGTAAGCAATAATAGAGATGTTGTAATAGAAAATAAGATATTTTTGCATTCTACAAATGAAGCTGCACAAAGGGTGGCATAATACGTGTACTTTTAATTTTTCATGTTCTTCTTTCCAAAGGACTAGTTAATGTGTTCACATTATTGGTTAATACTACAGTTTTTATGACTTTCTAAAGAACAAAGAGAATTTTATATCTTCATTTATATTTGAGGTAAAAGTGGTTTTAGTATCATTTTCTTTAAATTTTATATACCACTAGAACATTCATAAGGGCAAGCTAAAAGTATATAAGAGCTTTTTTTACATAGACTTTACAAAATGTGGGTGAAGGAAAAAAATCCCCAAAGTAACCATAAATTGCACTAGTTTTAAATTAAAAACAAAGCACAGACTATCAAAATATGCTGACTAAAGTGAAAGCAATTGTTTAGAAACATATTCATAATACTGAAAATACATATCCAAAAAAAATTAAGACTATGTAAGCACATCTGAGAAAAGAAGCAATTTAAAGACAAGTCAAAATCAATAGCAGCCACAAATTAAACTGAGAAAGAGCAAATAATTATATTAAGAACATAAGCTAAAAGCTGGGCATTTTGTTGTTTATAGGAGAATGGACAAAACTGGAGATCATACTAAGCACAATTAGCTAGGCGACAGTAGACACATGCTTTCTCTCACGTATGGAATCTAGAAGAATAGGAGGGAGTTCTTTCAGAGGCTGTTTGTTTGTTCCTCACCACTCAGACCCAAAATAATTACTCTGAAACTAATTTAGAACACTGCTTGATCAATAGCTTAAGCATATCTCTAGCTAGCTCATATATCTTAAATTAACACATTTCCGTTATTTTGTATTTTATCAAAAGAATTGTGGTTACCAGTAAAGTTCTTGCACTTCTGTCTCCTTTGGTAGTGGCTACATGGCATTCCACTGACTCCACCTACTTTTTCTCTACATTTCTGTTCAGATTTCCCGCCTGGCTTTACTCTATTAGGCCATTGGCCAAAGCAGCTTTATTCATTAACCAATAAGAGCAACACATATACAAAAGGACATCCCACACCAAAGGAGAACATGACAGAAAAGGGATGGGAAGTGAGATTTGTAGAATGATGAGAAAAAAAAAACGACTTTAATACAATCAAATTACATCATAAGCATGTATGGTAATGCCACAATGAAATCCTTTATTTCATATAATGTATACACCGAAATAGAGTATAAATTATATTTTAATTGAACACTTGCTACACTTTTAGGTAGACTATTCAAGGAAATTGTACCAAAATTTTGGAAAGTAGAAGTCTAATATATCCTATGTAATGATAACAAAGTTGGCAATTTCAAAGTTTGACATTATCAAATGTCAGGACTTAGGAGTCTGCAATAAGAAAGGGAACAAGTATTGTCAAAAGAATAGAAAATCCAGAAAAGGCTTATTCAAGTAGAGTAAAGCAATTTATATAAAAATGCAAAGGCACTTTAATAAAGGAAAGAGTGCCTATTTAAAATTTTTTTTTCAATAAATGAACAATAATTCATGTTTTAATAGTTTGGGTAAACACACAGACCTTACCTCACACCTCTCATTAAAAATTAACTTGAAATAGATCACGGACATAATCTATAACTCATACTACAAAATGTAGATATCATATGTGAAAATATGAATGACTTAGTTTGAGTTTGGTGACACATTTCTAGACACAATACCACAAGCATAGTCCATAAAGAAAAAAAAACAATAACTTAAACTCAATAGTGAAAAACTTGTACTCTACAAAAGAAATCCTTAAGAAAGCAAATAGACTAGCCACAGATGAGCCGAGATAAATTTGATAAAAGATGTGGATTCAAAATATGAAAAGAGTTCCAGAGATCTAACAGTGAGCAAGGAAGCACATAACATTTCCAAAAAGAAGATGAAGGCTATAAAAAAAGGAGAAAGAGGAGAAGGAGAAAGTGAAGGAACAGGAGAAAAAAGAAGGGAAGAAAAAGTAGGACAATGAGGAGTAGAAAGAGGAAAAGGGGGAAGAGGAATAAGAGAAAATATATAATGACGGGCAGAAAAGAAAAGAGGAGGTGGGACTGAAGACTGAAGAGGAAGAAGAAAGGAGGAAGAAGGATAGAAATCTGAACAAATGTCTGAAAATAAAAGACAAGGCAGCAAACAAAGTTGTGAAACATGTTCCGCATGTCAATCATCCTATTTATTTGAGAATTACAAAAAAAAAAAAAACAGCAAGAACCAGGTAACCCGCATTTATGATAACTAAAACCCAAAGGCTGAAAACTAAATGCAAATGAGGATATGGAGAAAATATAAGCTGCCATATTGCTTTGCAAGGCAATTGGCAGCATCTTATGAAGTTGAATGTAATTTTACCATATATTATAGTATTCTATGTCAAGGTATTAATCCGACTGAGTTGAAAAAATACATGCAAAACAGTCTGCACAGTAAAACTTAAGTAAATTGGGAGCATGGGGATCTTGGGAGAGGATTGAAGGGGAAAGGGAGACAAAAATGTAAAGATCAATAAAAATCAATAAAAAGTAAAAATAAACTTAAGGAAATATATACATAGTTATCCAACAAGAAAGGTATCAAGTATGGGCATCACTACATAAGCATACTGTAGTATGTTCATAGATCTGAGTGTTTATCAGGAGAAAAGAAACCATTAAGTCACAAAAAAAAAACTTGAAGGGCCCTTAAATACATAATGGTATGGGAAAGGAGGATTTTTGAGAGCTACATATTTTAATCCTGATGAGTTTGACTTTTTGGAAAATACAACACAATATAGAAATATCAAAAACCATAATTGGCAGTCAAAGGAGGTTTGAGAGGGTTGAGAAGTTGGGAGACTGTATAGATATGTATAATGGATTTTTATGTGGTGTTCTATGTGGGTAGTGCTATGACTGAGACTTAGTATAAGGCAATTGTTTTAGAAAAATAGAGGACTGTGATTGATCCATATGTATTACTGTTAAAAAAAATATCTATGGGTTGAGGTGTCCCGGAATGAATGCAGACAATCAGAGAACCTCTAACCACATATTACAAGTAAAAATTCAGCGACTCCAGCAAGACAGCGAGTGATGGTCTATGCAACTTGGGAAATATAAAAACAAACAACAAGGAAATTGTCCTCTCACTTTGTTACAAAAGTTGACTACTGTAAAACTATCAGTTAATAGCCCAGATACTGCTAGGAGTATATATTGGAAATTAAAAAGAGAATAATAAATAGAGGAGAAAGAGTTCTTACTATTTGGAGAAATTTGGAGAGTATGAGAGGAATGAGGCTAGAATTAGTTATCTGTGAATGGATAAGGATTAGATATCTTTACAGATTCAAGATTATATTACCCCATATATTTTCATATATGTGTATATATAACATTGTATGTATATGTCTATATATATATGTGTGTGTGTGCGTTGTGTGTGTGTTTTAGAGTAAATACACATATATTCACTTACTCTGTAAGCTTGGTGTTAAATGAGGTGAAATCCAAGGAGCATAAAGTTAGTCTAGGATCAAGATTTTGCTGTCTCTGCTATGTTCCAGTGAAAGAATTGAAAGGACGTAGAAGATCTGAAGTAATAGCTCCTTATAGGACTGGGAAGAGAAATGCACAAGATTCCTAGAGATCTTCACAGAGACAGAACAAAGTACTCAAAATTATGAATTACAGCCATATGTAAAAGAAGCTCATAGACATATCCCCAGTGGCCAAAACTGATGTGACCTGACTAGCCAAATTAATGAAGTTGCAGTGAGCTATAACTTGTGACTTACAATCCATTTAAAATACAGTGTTTTATAAAATTTTGTAATTTAAAATAATATTTATAAAGTAAGTGGCCATAATATATCTTATAGTAAACGAATTCTCTGATTAAATAAGTGGGTAAAGGGCAGAAAAGGATAATAACTCTCTAACACAATATTTAAAAATAAATTGTCTAGCTCTCCTATCCTAAGTGAAGGTGAGCAAAGCTCATTTCTCCTTAAGTATAGGGTAGATTCAGGGGCTTATTCTAAAGAGGATATGATGAGACAAGATGAGGAAGTGATGACTCTATGGTCACCTCAGAACAGAGAATTTTAACAGTAGTTTAGGCAGTTGATCAACATCTATAAATCATGTTGACAGTATGAACCCTTGTGGTGATTTGATAAAATACATTTCTTCTGGGATTGATTTCTTCTCACAATTAAGAAAGTCCAATGAACTATCATCGCTACAGAAACCTAAGGAGACAAAACAAAGTCCCATGTGATATGTTAGGTAAGATACTAGAAAATATTTTAAAAAAAAGCATTAATTAAAAACTAAATATATCTTAATAAGCATAAACTAGAATTACTAGTAACACAAGGATATCAGAGCTTACATATGCAAACCATGGATACCACTAACAAATACACTAGGGTATCACCATGGAAGGGTCTTCTCACAGAATGGGGTAGTTAAGAACTCACGAGTAGTTGTCATACTCTCAGTCTAAGTGTTTGTATTTCAAAACTGTTAGAAGAGCAAAACGTTTAGAAGAGTGTCACAAAACCACGATTCTATGCCAAACTCTGGAATTGATATTTTGTTTTCTAATCAGTGAATCTATTGCTGTGCCACTGGGTTTTTAGTCACCCACAGGTGCCAAGGAAATAAGTATGGGCTGTGGGAGTCAACTAGAGCCAGGTGTTCAGACTGGACGCCAGGAATGGAAATGAGGCCTCAGCAATGTGCCTGCCTGGCCTTCAAGCATACTGACAAATTCCAGGGGAATATCCAGGGAAAGGCACTGGCCAAGAAAGATCATAAATTGACTCTGGGAAGTTCTACAGTAATCTGTGCTTCATTGTTATTTTAACAGAGGACATGTCTCCTAGGTTTTATCTAACTCGATGTCTGTTTTATCTATTTGTGATATCCTACATTTATGAGGCATAATATACAGGTGAGATATTTTTTATATGGGTTGGATATGGTTTTGGAACTTTATATAACAAAAACTACTTCCTTTTAAAGGTACATATCATAAATACACTGTAAGAGCGCATGAGCTTGTAGTTCCCTGCATGTTTGTTTTTACTCTAGCTCTTTCAGAAGGAGAATCAAGGGAATCACTAGCCATTGTTACAAGATATTCAGGGGTGTCAAAAGTATTTTTCAATAACTCAGATTAACACTGTTTCAAACTACTGCTTAAAATATCTAAATCCTGCTGTGGGACAATGATCATTTATCCTGTCACTTTTATTAGTATTTTATTTATTTATTTTTTCCATTCAAAAATTTATACTTCCTCCCCTTCTCCCATTTCCCTTCCACTCCCTCACTCATCCTCCTGACTCCCCCTCCCTCCTTAAGAGAGGGCAGGGAACTCTGCCCTGTGGGAAGTCCAAGGCCCTCCCCCCTATATCCAGGCCAAGGAAGTTTTGCATGAAAATAGAATTGAGTCCCAAAAAAGCCAGTACATGCAGTAGAAACAAGTCCCAGTGCCTTTATCAATGGCTTCTTTGTCAGCCCCCATTGTCAGCCACATTCAGAGAGTCCGGTTTGATCACATGCTCATTCAGTCCTAGTCCTGTTGGATTTGGTGAGCTCCCATTAGATCAGGCACACTGTCTCAGTGGGTGGAACAACCCCTCGCAGTCCAGGCTTCCATGCTCATCCTCTCCCTCCTTCTGTTCTTCAACTGGACCTTGGGAGCTCAGTTCCTTTCTCTGATGAGGGTCTCTGTCTTTATCTCCATCTGTTGCCAGAGGAAGATTCTATGGTGATATTTGAGATAATCATCAGTGTGATAGTGGGGCAAAGCCAGTTCAGGCACTCTCTCCTCTGCTGCCCAAGGACCTAGCTGGAGACATCCCTATGGACACCTGGGATCCCCTCTAGAGCCAAGTCTCTTGCCAACCCTAAAATGGCTCCCTTAATATAGATATCTTCTTCCCTGCTCCTATATCTGCCCTTCCTCCATCTCCATCCTCCCACTCCACCAAGCTACCTCCAGTCGTTCCTTTCTCCCTTCTCTCTCCCCTCTTTCCTTCCCCCATCCTCACCCCCACTCCTACCCCCACCCCCAATCTCCCAACTTTTGCCAGGCGATCTTGTTTGCTTTCAATTTCCAGGAGGATCTATATATGTTTTTCGTTGGGTTCACCTTGTTATTTGGCTTTTCTAGGTTTGCGAACTATAGGCTTAATGTCCTTTGTTTATGGCTAGAGTCCACTAATGAGTGAGTACGTACCATATTTGTTCACTTGTATTGTTTTAAGTAAAATGAAGATTGGCCAGTAGCCAGGCAGGAATTATAAGTAAGGCCCGACCAGGCAGGAAGCAGAGGTGGGGCAATGAGAACAGGGGAATTCTAGGAAGAGGGAAGCTCTGTCTCCAGTTGTGACCCATTGCAGAGGAAGCGAGATGTGACTAACTCACCAAAAAAGGTACCAAACCACGTGGCTAACACAGATAAGAATTATGGTCTAATATAAATTATAAGAATTAGTTAATAAGAAACCTGAGCTAATGGGCCAATCAGTTTAAAACTAATGTAGAACTCTGTGTGATTCTTTGGGACTTAACTGCTGCATGACCAGGATGGACAGAAAAACTCAGTCAACAAAATGCTCATATTTCATTACAGATGTACTTGTAACCCAAACCTTATTAGATTCTAAAAGAAGAGAGAGCGAAAACGAGAGAGAGAGAGAGAGAGAGAGAGAGAGATTTTGCTTTAGCTTCATGTATGTATGAAGGTTTTACTTTCTATATCCTGTTGTGTTTAACACTGAATGTGGCTTCTTGGGAAACATAGAGGACAGAGGTGGCCATTGAATGTGAATTTGAGTCTTTCTGTGCAATCTACTACAATGAACACATTTCCTATCATAGAAGCCTTTGTGAGTCTTTCAGAGCATACTCCTTGCCAGAAATTGAAAAATAGCTAGAATTTAAGAGATTTGTTTTATTAAACATGCATGTTCTCATAAAACACTCTTAGTACATATATCACATTTGAATTTTACTCAGCTTATTTTCTCACTGTCCCTTATAATACATATCATATGTGAAAAGCACATACGTCCTTCCTCTCCTAGCCTCCCTCCAGAATCTAGAAAAGTCCACAACTTATCATAGCAGGTACTTTGTATTTGTTGAATGAAAGCATGATTATATGGGGGAAAATGACAAAATTAAAATGTAACAACATACTTAATTCCATGATTAGCTTGAAAAAAAAAACAGATTTTCCCCTAAATTTAATAATGTAAAATGGAACTGCATTATAAACCAGCTATTTCATTTATCTAACAACTGATGGAAGCAGAGGCAAAGACCCACATCGAAGCACTGGACTGAGCTCCCAAAATATAGTTGAAGAGTGGAAGGGATGCGACCATGAGCAAAGAGGTCAAGACCATGATGGGTTTAAACTCACACTTTTATACTCAAAAAAAAAATAAAGTTTTCTTCATGACCCATGCCTGCTTATAGACACACCAGTATACTAGTATCTTTTTTTTTCTTTTGGTTTTACAAAACTTGGTTTTTCTGTACCTTTGGAGCCGGTCTTAGAACTAGCTCTTGTAGACCAGGCTGGCCTCAAACTCACAGAAATTTGTCTGCCTCCAAAGTGCTGGGATTAAAGGCTTGTGTCTCCACCTCCTGGTTTACACAACTATCTTACTCTGATCATTTATTGTTCCAAGTACCATGATTTGGAAGGTTTGCAAACAATAGCCCTGCACATCCTGTAGTTTGACAGGCTTCTGACAATGGTTAGCATGGCCAGTGTTTGGAAAAATCATCTTCTATATTTAAAACTGTCAAATTCTTGCTCACCCAGCAAGGGGTCTAAGTAGTAAAGATCTCTTTGAGGCCTCGTCTTTCAGATCATAGACTTCATTTACGAGGATCCTAGTCTCATGACCTACTCATCTCTCATAGGCACCATTTTTTAATACCATAATTCAACAAATGGATTCTATGGAGACTTAGATACTTGGACTGTAGCACTCAGATTTTCTCAATCATTGTACATCTAAATTTCTGTCCTAACCTTTACTTCTTTTCTTGTAATCTCTATTTTTTCACTCCAGAATCTTACAGTACCTCAGTGTCAACTTGATTTCTACCCCTAGGATATCCACTATAGCTGTCAGATTATTGGTCACTAAAACAGGAATTCACCTTCCTAATTTGGCTTCTCCCCATCCCACAATTGAAATTATTCACTATAATTTTTCTATAAATGCTTTTCACAGTGGGCTTTATTCTCTATCATTGCCACTTTCTTTTTCACTTTAAAGGACCCACTTCTATATAAAATTGCTTTATAAATTTTGTTTCACTAGAGATATTCCATTGTTTTTTCCTTATTATCTACATTATTATAAACATGCATGGGTACAGTGAAACTTAAAATATAATCTTACTTGAAAATAGGGTCTTTACAGACATGCATTTAAAAATGACTTTGAAATGAAACCCTTTTAAATTTAGGGAAGACCTTGGACTTATTGGCTTGTACTTTCCAATGGGAAGAAAACAAGAGACACAGAATAGAAAGGTATGCAGTTGAAGCAACAATTGGAGGTACTTTGCCAGAAGCCATACACACAGAACCTCAAAAGAACACATAAAACCCAAAAATCTAGAAGAGCTTTTGTCATGAAGGCTTTTTCTTGAGGCCTTTTAGGGAAGAACCTTGATAACGTTTTAACAATTTTTTCTGATTAAGAAATTAATATTGATACTGATATAATTACCATGGTATGCAACTGTCTTCAATGTTCCACCACAGTTTTTTGCTTAGTGCTAAGTTTGCATTATTTCAACACTTCTAGACCACTTTCAGGTTTCTGCATTGGTTGACTGTTCTTATGCTTCTTGATTTGTGCCTTACTCCCATTCTTTGGAAGGTATTTCCTACTGTTTTTCATGAGGCCACTAACTCAATGTAATTTATCTTTCAGGTTATCTTTGCTGGGGACATTTGCCAGATTATTTAATGCTATTTAAGATTTACAATTCTTATAGTATTTCACACATATTTCTCCAAAGTTGTGTATTATAATTGTCTATTCTTTAGTTATTCTGAAATGGATGGTTCTGGAGAATAGACTTTTCCATAGACTTCATTCCTTGTGACTTTTCTATGGATGTGGCCAAACATCAATTTACCTACTGTGAAAAGCATTTATAGAAAAATCATAGTGAATAATTTCAATTGTGGGATGGGGAGAAGCCAAATTAGGAGGTGAATTCCTGTTTTAGTGACCAATAATCTGACAGCTATAGTGGATATCCTAGGGGTAGAAATCAAGTTGACACTGAGGTACTGTAAGATTCTGGAGTGAAAAAATAGAGATTACAAGAAAAGAAGTAAAGGTTAGGACAGAAATTTAGATGTACAATGATTGAGAAAATCTGAGTGCTACATTCCAAGTATCTAAGTCTCCATAGAATCCATTTGTTGAATTATGGTATAGATAAAGCACTGAAGAAGGACAAAAGAATGAATTTCACCCACATCCAGCATCAAGAACCAATGAGGTTTAAATGGTTAAATATAGGAGCATGGATGGGATATGATTTATATCAAATGGATGACTCAAAGGCAGCAACACCCCTGAAAATTCCATCCCAGTGTACATGATAGTTTATGAACATTTTATTTCTGAGACTCCATGGTCAATGTCCACAAAAACTCTCATCACCCTGGAAATCTATTATTGTTTATATAATATTGGAGAGAGGTCTCATGAATCTTGTGACATTCTGAACTTCTTACACCCAGTAAAACTTTTTCTAAGATTTAATATTTTTTTTTAAGTTTCGTGTATGAGGGTGTGTTTGTTTATGGGTATGTCCACATTGAGTATTGGTGTCTTCAGAGCTTTATGACGTTGAATGGCCTGAATCTAGATTTACAAGTGGTTGTGAGCCACTTGACAACAATTCTGGCACCTGGACTCTACTCCTTTGTAAGTGACATCGATATCCCTGCAGATTTGGTAATATATCTTATCTCCTAAGTGTGATGAGCTTCCCACCAGGAGAGAATGTTTCTATTTACAAAAATAGGTACACAGAACATATTTTGATCTTAGTGACAAAAACAGTGAAGGACTGAAGATATTTGCTAAAAATTTCACTGATTACCACTGGAAAATAATTCACAACAGAACCTCAGACAGTGTGTGGTGTAAAAAAGCACTGGTGTAATTCTAACAGCCTTCCTATATGACAACTTGAAAGACTTGTTAAAATTCCCAGATTAAGTGTATGTATGTTACTAGATACGCAAGCAAAAAAAAAAAGAAAGCATTTCTTCTGATGTGTAAAACAGAAAATGAGAGGGGAGGCTCACAATTAATTTTCAGGTTACTAAGAACTATGCAGAAGTGGGGACAAGAATATATTTGCTGTATGGTTTCCAGTGACTCTGTGGTGTCTCTGAATAGTGCAGAAGCTAGGATTAATAACATTAAAGGCATGCATAGAAATGTTATTCAACAAAATTTTGATGAGAAGAGATACTCAAGATTCAATTTCACTTTTCATCAAGGGAGGGAAATATTGCCCATTTTTCGATTCATGCATCCAGCAATAATGGAAAATGCTTTTTCCTGATGCATCATTACTTAGGTACTTTCGAATCCTGTAACTATTGGTGATAACACAGGAATAGGAAGCCAGCGAAATGTAGCTGATTGGTTCATTATATTGTCGCCATCAAATTTGACTGTGCTAAAGTTTGGTAATTCCAAAAGTGTGACAACACTGTCTCCTTCAATTGTATTGATCTTTTACTGTAGGACTGTGTTTTGTTTATTATTGGGTTACCTCATATTTTCATTACAACACTGAGTCCATAATTCAATCTACTTGCATTTATCCTGTTACAGTGAACAGCGTTTACTGCTGAAATCTGGTACGTTTCTATTTTCTTCTAGCCTTCATATAACTCTTTCCTCAGTTTTCTTAATTTTCAAAAAACATTTATTTTTCCATGACTTTATTAATGTTATAAAAAATGAAGTAGTGTAAGGCATGAAAGATTTTCTTAAATTTATTTTTTGGGTGCACATGGAACTTTGCAATAATGTCTCTGTACATAAGGGGAGCCTCTCAGCACATTTGTTTTCAAGTACCTGCTCAGTCAGATTAACATTTGAAATTAAAATCTGAGTCAATAAAACATAGAGCTTTTCTGCTAAGTACTCAAAGAGCAGTTCCGCAGCAGGTAGTAGCCACAGGAGCAACAGAACTCAAGTGCAGTCAGGCTAATAGAGGCATCAACTGAGAAATAGAACTAAATTGAGGGTCAGAAATTAGACTTGACAGAAAGATTAATAATCCAGCTGGGAACATCGAAAGCAAAACCAGTGCTTTCAGCTTTCAGCGATCACATAACATGAAAAAATAAATAAAGAAAATAATGTGAAATAAAATCAATCACACTTTAGACCTTGATAGTTTTTGAAGTTTAATACTGGCTGTGTCAGAACCTCTGAATATGAGAGCCTGGGCACCCTCTGAAGAGGGCTTTTCTTAGCTTCCTTGAATGTACTATTGAGTGTTCATAGCTGGAGATCATCAAATTGATGCAAATGATTTTGTTTGGTTTTGTTTTGTTTTACAGCAAACATTATTCATGGAAGGAATAGACCATAAAATAGCAAAAGTATAATGTGATAAGGGGCATAATGCAGGTAACAGTTATTGGTTATCATTATCATGTGTTATACACTGTACTTCACTGTATGTCTTCCTCTGCCTCATCTTTTTTTTGTTAAAGGTTATATTTGGGGGGTGCAGAATTTAATAGATGAATAAAATGCTTTTTTACAAAATCTATCCCTTCTTTACTCCATAACAATTCATGCCTTCACATTACCCCTGCAAATGGATGAATATATGGATGGCCACTGTGTTCAATTCCTGTGCCTATGTGATTTCCCCAACAGCTAGAGATATTAAATTCATTTCCAAATGCACATTGACAGTTTCTGCATCTTCATTTGAGAAATGTCTGCTCATTTCCTTAACATCTTAACATAATTACCACTTAGATTATTTATGTCTAAACATAGTCACATTCTGAATTTCTAAGAATTTTGAGGATGGAGAGATGGTACAGAGGTTAAGTCCACTGACTGCTCTTACAGAGGTCCTGAGTTCAATTCCCAGCAATGACAAGGTGGCTCACAACCATCTATAATAGGATCTGGTGCCCTTTTCTTGCATGCAGGCAAGCAGACAGAACACTATATATATAATAAATTAACCTTTAAAAAGAATTAAAGTTTCGATATATTGAATTTGTTGGAGAAGACAGAGATAGAATAATCCTACACATAGCATGGGTTCTTGAACTGTACAGCTTTATTTATTTATTTATTATTTTTGCTAACCTTAGCAAAATTCACTTTTTTTGGCCAGTCAAGCACAACAAAATGCTAACTTTATACTTCTAGAAATCATCGAGGAGAGGAAGAATATATATGTTCTATGGGCTTCTGAGTGGTGGGTAACCATAGAAATGACCCTTTCCCAAAGCTGTGACATATATCTTCTTCTTTTTGGCAACAAACATTTGCATTTGTTAATGGTCTACTTTCCTGACTAATATTAGGAATTAGGACTTAAAATGACAGGATTGTATTTCAAAGATTCTGGGGAGTGGCGTGTAAAAATGCATACATTACTGGTAAAGATGTATCTCAGAAATCAGTTCATTCACTCTGCACTGGGAAGCATGGGTTTCTTTGACTTTTATGGAACTAAACCACTGTATCCTCTGTAGACTAATTTAAAGCCTCATATTCCTTTTTCTATGTTCCCCTGAGGTAGTGAGGATAACAAAATCCCAATGTTATGTCTTATCTTTTATAGAATACTATACAACTGTCACAAGCTATGCTGTTATAAAGGAAATTCTATGACATAAAAATCTTAAAAAAGTTATCCTGATGTTTTCTAGTTGATCTAATAACCTAAGGGGAGATATATGCATATGGGAGATGGAAATGTATTTCTGTGCGCCTATTATAAGATGGAATACATATCTGTCTTGCATATGGAGTCTTAACTTTTGTAGCAATTTTTATACTTAAATGTTGCCATTTGAATTTACATACAAGAAAGGGTCTGCCAAAAATAATTAAATAGTTTACCTAACAAGTTCACAAAACAGTGAGGAGCAAAACAGAGTAACATCATTATTCTTCAGTCCCATTGACTTGTTATTTTCTACTAACATTGGACAAGCTAGTGTGTCCACCAACCAGTACAATGGGCTGTGATTTCTCCAGAAACAGGCTCCAAGGGATGAGGAGAAATGTGCGAAGTAATATTATTCATTTACTTCACTATTCCAGGTATTAAATTAAAATAATTTAGTCTTAAATGAGTTGAGTATGTAATCACCAAGGATCATGACATTTATTTTTATTTTATCTTATTTGGGGACAGGATTTTAAGCTGTATAGGTTAGCTGCAAACCTTCTATATGGCTAAGGCTGGCTTTCAGCTTCTGATACTCCAGCCTCTAATTTCCTACAAGTAAGAGTAGTAAGAGTATAGGCATGTCCTATGGTGTCTGGTTTTATAAGAAACTGGTATCAAACCCAGAACTTTGTAAATACTAAGTAAGTTTCTTCAACTGAGTGACAAAGCCAGCACTGTTATTGTTAACTTATACAATGGAAGAAAGAAAGCATCTTTAACAAACGGTGCTGGCATAACTGGATGACAATCTGTAGAAGAGTGAAAATAGATCCATATCTATCACCATGCACAAAACTCAAGTCCAAATGGATTTAAGAACTCAATATAAATTTGACCACAGTGCACCTGATAGAAGAGAAAGTGGGAAGTAGTCTGCAACACATGGGCACAGGAGACCACTTCCTATGTATAACCCCAGTAGCACAGACAATAAGAGCAACATTGAATAAATGGGACCTCCTGAAACCGAGAAGCTTCTGTAATGCAAAGGACACTGTCATAAAGATAAAAAGGTAACCTACTGAATGGGAGAAGATATTCACCAACCCCACATCACACAAAGGTCTGCTCTCCAAAATATATAAAGAACTCAAGAAACTAGACATTAAAACTCTAATTAACCCAATTAAAAAAGGGGGTACTGAACTGAACAGAGAATTCTCAACAGAAGTTCAAATGGCCAAAAGACACTTAAGGTCATGCTCAACCTCCTTAGCTGTCAGGGAAATGCAAATCAAAACAACTTTGAGATACCATCTTACACCTGTCAGAATGGCTAAAATCAAAAACACCAATGATAGCCTTTGCTGGAGAGGTTGTGGAGTAAGGGGAACACTCAGCCATTGTTGGTGGGAATGCAAACTTGTGCAACCACTTTGGAAATCAGTGTGGCGGTTTCTCAGGAAACTGGGAGTCTATCTACCTCAGGATCCAGCAATTCCACTCTTGGGAATATACCCAAGAGATGCCCAATCATACTACAAAAGCATTTGTTCAACTATGTTTATAGCAGCACTATTTGTAATAGCCAGAACCTGGAAACAACCTAGGTGCCCCTCAATAGAAGAATGGATAAAGAAGGTGTGGCACACATAAACTTTAGAGTTCTACTCAGAGTTAAAAAACAATAACATCTTCAATTTCGCATGCAAATGGATGGAAATAGAATACACTTTACTGAGTGAGATAATCCAGACCCAAAAAGAGGAATATGGTATGTACTCACTCATAAATGGATTCTAGCCATAAAAAAAAAGGACATTGAGCCTATAGTTTGTGATCCTAGAGAAGCTAAATGAGCAGGTGAACCCAAAGAAAAACATATAGCTATCCTCCTGGATGTTGGAAGTAGACAAGAGCGCCAGGCAAAAGTTGGGAGCATGGGGGTGAGGGTTGGTTGGGGGAAGGGGAGATGGAAAGAGAGAAGGGAGAAGGTAGGATGGGGGAGAGCTTGAGGGAATGGGATGGTTGAGATGAAGGAAGGGTAGATATGGGAGTAGGGAAGAAGATATCTTAACTAAAGGAGCCATTTTAGGGTTGACAAGAGTCTTGGCTCTAGAAGTGTTCCCAGGTGTCCAAGGAATTCCCATCTAGGTCTGTGGGCAGCAGAGAAGAGGGTGCCTGCATTGGCCTTCTCCCATAGCCACACTGATGAATATCTTGCATATCACCACAGAACCTTCATCTGGCGATGGATGGAGATAGAGCCAGAGACCCACACTGAAGCACTGGATTGAGCTCCCAAAGCCCAGATGAGGAGCAGAAGGAGAGAGAACATGAGCAAGGAAGTCAGGACCGCGAGGGATACGTCCACCCACGGAGATGGTGGGACTGATCTAATGGGAGCTCACCAAGGCCTGCTGGACTGGGTCTGAACGAGCATGTGATCAAACTGGACTCTCTGAATGTGACTGACAATGAGGACAGACCGAGATGCCAATGATAAAGATACTGGATTTTGATTCTACTGCATGAACTGGCTTTTTGGGAGCCTAGTCTGTTTGGATGCACAGCTTCCTAGACCTGGATGGAGGGGGGGGCGGGGAGTGCTTGGACTTCCCACTTGGCAGGGTACCCTGAATTCTCTTATGTCTGGAGAGCAAGGGGGAAAAGGAGTGGGGGGAGTGGGGGGGAGTGGGGGGAGTGGGGGGAGTGGGAGGGAAATGGGAGGATGGGAGGAGGTAGAAATTTTAAATAAATAAATTAATTAAAAAATAAAATAAAATAGAGGTAAACACACACACACAAAAGAAGAAAGTAGCAAATTTAGTACCAAATATGTAGATCAGGAAGTAGAGCGATTTTCAAGCTCTACTTTATGAGGATTCACCATACCTCATAAAACAAGATAAGGAGACACACACTTGTAATCTCAAGTACGCAGGAAGTACAGGCAAAAATATCAGGAGTTCAGAGTAACCTATGTTAAACAGGGTGTTTGAGACCCAGTCTGGTCTACATGAAACCTTTTGTACAAAACGACCCCAGTACTTCTCTAAATAGCCCTTGACTTGTGCTCCTGCAAGGGACCCCAATGAAACTCACTGAGAAAACAATGAAAACAATAAAAAAAAATCCCATTGGAAGGGGTGGCTCTCTGAAATTACATCAACATGATTGCCTAAACAAGTCATAAACAAGTCATGACAATACCAGAGAACATGCTGACACAGAAGAAAGAAAGCTCATTGGCCTTCAACACTAGAGAACTGAAAAATGATGAGAATAGGTGAAGAGATCTTGCCCGGTGAAGAACTGTCAAATTGCTGTTTAATACCAATTGGCTGTTCCTGACATAATATGCATACAGGCAACATTGTATGCACTGAGCAGTTTTTAGCTACATATTCAGGAACTATACATTTAAACAATGAGAAAGATGCCATGAATTTAGCAGAGAACAAAGAAAGGGTGAGTGGGAGGCAATGGATGGAGGAAGAAGAGGTAATGTAATTACATACAATTAAAAATATTTACAAAATATGTAAAAGGAGGACTAGTTCAAAAGAGAGAGGAGGAAGGTGTGAATGAGAGGGTGCATGAGAGGAAAAAACTGGATGAAAATAAACTTTTTATATTTCTGTTTGTATTTATTTCACATTGTCATAATGAAACCCACTATTAGATAAAATTAATATATGTTTTTTTTTTTGAGACAGGGTTTCTCTGTGGTGTTGGAGCCTGTCCTGGAACTAGCTCTGTAGACCAGGCTGGTCTCAAACTCACAGAGATCCGCATGCCTCTGCCTCCCGAGTGCTGGGATTAAAGGCGTGCGCCACCACTGCCTGGCAAATTAATATATGTTACAAAACTTTAAAGTAATACAAACAAACAAAAGAATTAAAAAATAGCAAAAATAAACTCAAAGATGATCCAAGGTAGTTTCAGTGATTTACGTTTCCTTTGCTATCCATTATTCATGGACACATAACCACACACACACACACACACACACACACACACACACAACTTCATAGAAAACAAACATGAAAATCAACTTTATTTTAGTCCTCAAAAATCCAATAGTTGCTTTTATATAAGCTTGAAATAACATATGGAATATTTTTACATCATACCTTCAGACATGTCTATAGGACTTGCTGAAACCCACAGCTCAGAGCTGACACCTCAGTCTAGATTAACAGTCACATATTTGTTTCAGGGTAGGATGAATCAACCCATATTCGTATATTATTAATACACTGTTTTGATTCTCAGCTTTCTCTCCTTTCCTTCCATTATCCCTTCAGTTTCTTCACTACCAGCTTGAGGCCCAGACCATATCTGCTCATCTAAAACCACCACTACTTGTTTTTCTTATATTAATTCATCCATTGATAGAAAAATATTTTACTAAGAAATGTATTTTCTTTAGTATCTGGCAATATAAAGTCCTAAAACTGTAAATGGCATTTTCTTCTTTAAATAATTAAATTATTTTACATATGAATAGAAAAAGTAGATGAAAATAATAGCATAGGTATAAAGAAAACATGAAGTAGTAGAAAATCTAAGGTAACAGAGTGCCTGGAGTGATTTGCTGGTGTGGCCAAGGAAGCAGCTTAGAAGGTGATGCAGAAACAATCATCTGGGTAGAGGAAGGGAGAATTCTCACAGCTCTGCAAAGAGTCCTATGAGAGAAACAGACTAGCCCAGTGCCGTACCACAGAAGCTTTTTGGAAAATTGAGAAGCAAAACTGATAACACATGCAACACTGTGAACAAAGGTGAGTGTAGAATGTGACAACTCTGGGTTGGAGAGGTTACACAGAGGCTAACATTTGTGGCATCTATTATCTGTGGCAAAACTTTATACTTTACCTTCTGTGTTATGAGAGACCATATTGTTTGAATGTGACTTTGTCAAGTCTTAAAAATTATTCAGCTTGCTATTTATCTGCCTGCTCTAAGTAGATTGAACTGAGAGTTCACGGAAAAGAGGTTGTTTACTTACAAGAAAAACAGTCAAGAGGTTGCGGCAACAATCTGAATGAAACATGGTTTTTCATCCTGAATGGCAATACTGCTGCTAACAATGCAAGCTCAAATTCTGGGTATTCTCTTAGCAATTTAGTATCCGTGGAGTCATCAAACCTTATTAATGGAGACTTGAGAATAATTTCAGGTGGTGGATTTAAAATTTTATAATTTACAGAGATTGTGAGAAATATCATCTTTCAAGAGTAATGAGGAACTTATATAATATGCAAGAAGGCTCCTAGAAAGCTAAGTGGATTTATTGGCTAAATGATTTTATGTTTATAAGTATGAAATAGAGGGTCATGTGTGGTTAAACTTGGGTCATATATATGGAAATGGAACTGTTAGAGTCAGAATCTTAGACAAGACTATCGAGGAGGAAGAACAATTTTCAGGTGCAAGACCTTTGAATATTGACTTTGAGATCTATCTAGTTGATACAGGTTGGAATAAAGAAGGGGTTTTAAGGTGTTAAACTAAGAATGAGTGTTCAGAGATGTATGTGAGCAGTTGGGAGAGTAAAGTGTCTCAGAAGTTGAGTGAAGTAAATCAAAGTGGAAGAAATACTCAACTATTATACATATACATATATACCATATATCTGATATATTATAATGCCACACACCACGCCCCCATCTGTGCTCTATGTGCTAAAATCCAGTTCGTGAGCTTCGGCCAAGGGGCTGGAGGTTGAGAATACACACCCAGAAACAGACCGACACACAGACCTTCGAACACTGGTACCAAAAGCCCCTTTTAATAGCACCATGGAGGCTTAAATACACTGCAGTCAATGGCCAACAGGTGAAAATCCCATCCTCTGATCCTCTAGGCTAGGCACAGCTTCTAGTAACTTCAATTAGAAGGCTCTAGACAGGGAAGAGCAGCTGAAGGCCAGGACTCAATTAGTCCCAACATTACAACATATATGTGTTATCTAGAAGCTGAGAAAGATGATAATCGGTATTGTGGAAAATGAAATATTTTGCTAACATAATCCATTTGCTTCCATTATGGGGAAACAATGCTTTCGAGAAAGCTTTTAAGAACATAAGAATGAATATGATAACAAATATAGATATATCCTCTCTCAGGATATGGTTATTGGTGAAATTTTCTGAATCAAAATAGATAAGAATGCTGATAGATGGCAGCATAGTGTAAAACTATAGATTCTGAAAATAGTAATCATTCCTTTGGTTTCCTTATTACATATAATAAAGTAAATGGGATTTAGTACATGAAGAGATTCTCTTTGGGGAGTTTCTAAGCATAGCTACTCTCACCTGGGAGAATATGTAGCCAACAGATTGAAGTTTATGACTCAGGGAGAAGATACGGTATGTGTAAATGGGGACTACTCATTCATTTTCTGGCAGCTCAGACCCAAATAATCACACAGAAACTATATTAGTTGTGAAACCATTTGGCCAGTATCTTAGACATATTCCTATGTGGCTATTACATGTTAAATTAACCCATTTCTTTTAATTTGTATTTTACCATGATCTGACATTCTTTTCCTTAATTAGCAGCATAGCGTCTCCTTGACTCTGCCTTTCTCTCTCTCTCTCTCTCTCTCTCTCTCTCTCTCTCTCTCTCTCTGTCTATATCTGTTCAGATTTTCTGCCTGGCTTTACTCTGCTAAGCCATTGACCAAGACAGCATTACTCATCAACCAATAAAGCAACATATATACAGAAGCATAACACACATCAGGCATATGGCAGTAATGTATTGTTTGTTTGCATGTTTTTCTCCACTTGTTTGAAATCAAAGCATAAGCTGACATGAACTGTTTGCATTAAATAGGAAGAGGATGCAATGACTTAAATAACAGAAGGGTTGGGAGCAAGGAGTTCTCACTTCACATTTAATACACTGACCTCTAATAATTCTATGACACCAGTTTTTTCTGCAGTAAGGTGGGGCTGTTGAGCAGAAAAAAAGAATAAGGCATAACTATATTTCATGTTTCCAATGTAAAATTTTGGGCAAACCCAAAAATGGTCAAAATAATCCAACATGTAAGAGGATGAGTCATTATTGACTGAAACATAGGATCAAAGTGGACAGATATAAAAATTGTAGGCACACAGTGGATACTGCTGTGGTTGGGGAAAGTGAATAGGAAACACTGCTAGGACATAGGGCAGTCATCAAGTCATAAGCTAAGGAGAGAGGGTGTGTCATGAGGTAATATACATATAATGGGTATTATGAGGTACAAAAGAGGTCTGAAAAATACTGTGTGGCAAATGACCATGAAAATGAGCATCTAATATGTAATGGAAAGAATCATATATTTTGTTTATTCCTCACTGGTAGAAAGGAAGGCAAGAAAGAAGACTATAGGAACCTGATTTTTTTTTTTTAAAAAAAGTGAGAAACTGGGATAAAAGACAGGGTGGGAAATGCACAACAAGTAGATTGATAAACCTTTCTCTGAAGGAAGTGGTGCCCAAGAGAAATGTACTCAGTCTCAAACATGCAGCTAACATACCTCATGGCATATGATTTATGCCTGTGTATTATGTTTTGTTCTAGGACTGGTACTGAGAAATGAGAAAGAAGCTTTCCCACCTATACCCAGCTGTCAGTGTTTTCCTGAGAAAACACAACTCTCACTTAGAAAGAATGAATGAGAGAGTGTCTTCAGTAGATATTTGTTGTACAATTTGACCAGAGAAAATAAAAGGAAATGGATGAAGATAGAAGAAGGAAGAGGAGAAAGAAGAGATTAAAGAGGAAACAGGAGTGGTGAAAGAGTTTGAAGAGGAAGAGAACTTCATATAGAGAGTAGCTCTAAGATTTCTGATGAGAGAAGACAGTAAGTTCCAGAAAGCACAGTTGAAAGAAAGGGAAAAAAATGACAGATCTTGAATCTAGCATTAGTATGTACAATATAATAGATATGAAACCATTGAGACATCACATCACCTAAGTGCCCTAATTCACAATGATGACTTAGATACAATTGATGTGGGAGTGTCATATATCAATCTGTTGATTTCATTGGTTTAGCAATAAAGAAACTGCTTGGCCCTGATAGGTTAAAACATAGGTGGGAGGAGTAAACAGAACAGAATGCTGGGAGGAAGAGGAAGTGAGGTAAGACTCCTCAGACAGACTCCATAGCTCTTCTCAGAGACACACTTGATGAAGCTCCGACCCAAGATGGACTAGAATCTTCCCGGTAAGCGCACCTTGGGGTGCTTACACACCTTATTTGAAATGGGCTAGTCCAGGTGCGAGAGTTAGCTGAGAAGAAGCTAGATATAATGGACAAGCAGTGTTTAAAAGAATATAGTTTGTGTGTTGTTATTTCGGGCATAAGCTAGCCAGGCGGCCGGGGTGCTGGGGACGCAGCCCCGCCGCTCCTATTACAACATACAATGGGATTGACATTAATCATTATCAAAACAAATAAGGACAATAATTTTGATAGAAACATTTTGGGGGTCTACTTGGAATTTAAGACCCAGAAGAACAGAATACATTCTCTTGACTACTCTTGAAATCATACACAGAACAGGATTGAGCCAGTGAGAGATGCAGACTAATGGAAATTACTTGACCTTGAGACTGCTTGCAGGCTCATATTCTGCTACCACTGCCATAGGGGGAAAAATAAGTCCTCTAACTTTTGTTTTTCTGTATATAGTGCAGATGTCAGAAATGATAAAGGCAAATGGCTTACACTTTAACCAATATAATAGATTACCAGAACTACAGGTAGCTGCTAGATAATTCAATCATGAATTTACTACAATTTAGCACCTGTCAAGTGCTTGCCTAAGACATATGATGTCTGAACTAAGTAATATCTCGATGGGGAGATTGCATACCATTAGGTTGTTTCTATGTCTGTATTTTGTTATTACTTTAAAGCAGCAAAACAGACCCTAAAACATAATTAGCCTTAACTTCTCACTGGGATGCAATTTGATAATGAACCCTATTTGATAAATATGCAAGGGTAGATGCACGCTTGCAAGTGGCACCCTAATTTTTGAATGGAGAGATTATCCATCACATTAATAGGTGCTTATAAGAAGAGATTCTCATTGTAAATTTGTCTTTAACTGTACTTCAAGAAAATCATTTAATTTCATAAAGTAACTTTGCCAAAGATGTAGGATTTGGTCAGACCACAAAATTTATTTAGTGAGTCATTGTTTCTCCTATATCTTACTTCCCAGTTCTTAGAAGGAGTGTACATTAGAAAGATTTGGGGCATATGCAGTCTTTCTGTAATTCATTCCAAGTGTCTGGAAATAAGTACATGCTACCTGCTTTTCTAAGATATGTTCCTCTGGACATAAACTATGTTTTGAAGCTTTTTTATGCAGTGCAGATTATCTGAAGTTTGTTCAGAAGGAGGTGAAGGGGAAATGCTTAGAATGCCTGAAGGATATATATTCCACAAATTTTTACTCTACATTACAGAAAGCCTACACTGTCTCTGCAGGTAACAGAGAGAAGTACTAACTTTGTGCACTAATAAAAAGACATAGACCTTGGGCCATGAGGCAAGAAAATTTAATTATGTGAACAACACCCTTCATACAAACTCAGATTATTCTTTTTCTGTGCAGTTACTTACATGTTATATTTTCATCAGAGTTATTACTAATTAGCATTATTACCTAATGTTGCACTTTAGAGGTAGTAATTAAATATCTATTCTGATGAGTCTCAATGCTAGCAGGATGGGAACATATCAGAATCTACTAACCTCAGAGTCAGGCTTTTTATATCTGCCTCTGTCTCCTAACCTGATCAAAGGAAATCTGGATAACACTGTTGACATCTTACTCTGTTAGCTGGTACCCTAACTTATGGGAAATAGATTAGTGGAGAGACCACCTAAGCCCGCAGTCCAGCCTAGCATACTTTGCTGTGCCTCATGATTCCTGGAAAAAAAAATGATCCAGGAAGTCTTTCAAGGATCCAGTGTCCTACAATACTCTATAAAAGCCAATACTAGCTGGTCTGCTGTCTAAGCACCAATAGAGTATCCTGTTCCCAAGTGTTTGTCCTGCCTTCATTTAATTATCTCCCTTTCTCTTCTGTATTTCTTGAGAACAGATTTAGATAAGAATATACAGCACCTAAAATTTCAGGAGAACAAGAGGTGTCATTAATCATATTTATGACATTTTAACTGTCTGAGAATTTTTGTTTTCCATCTATAAAAGTAGCATTTGGTCAGTAGGTTAGAAAGCATCACAAATCAATGAAAAAACTATGGAGTTTGCAGTAGCCACTCTTACATTTTTACTCCTGTTGCATGTCAGGAGGACTCGTTAGCCCCAACACCTGAAACAGAGACTCATGCATCCTCAGCAAATATTGCTAAACTGAGGAATGCATTTCAACTTGAAAAATTAACCCGGTGTGCACAATTTGTCAGCATTTCCGCCAGACAAACCCACACTCTCACTGAATTTGAAGTCAGAATGAAGAACTCCACGGTGCGTTCCTGAGGGAAGCAGGCAACAAGGCAAATGTGGCTGCTTGTAAGAAAGGCTGCCGTCTGATTTGGCATTAATGGGGATCAGTATAAAATAAATGCAGCTGTTCTGCAGTAATATACAACAACAAAAAAATTCAGCACCCATCTTTCCCTTGCCATTCTGTCGCTCTGGCCTTATCTTTTAATTAAACCTGAACTTTGAAATAAATGTGGCTGGCTGGCTAGTTTATTGAATGGTGTACCAATAGAGAATGCAGTTATTGGTATGCTACACAAAGCCTTTCAGAAATAAATGGCCACATCAAAAGGCTCTGATTATATTGAAAGTCTATGTTTATGGTTCTCCTGTTAAGAGCAAGCCTAAGAAAAGTAGGAGAATTAGTGATTTGATTTTTGACTCCTCCAGACTATAGTGAAGTCCTCACATTGCTTTCCTTAAGGAATGAATGATTAACTTTTGTTCAACACAGTAATTTTTTGCCAGGAAATGTGAAGTTAATTATGGATTATTCAGTGCAAACCAACCTGAACATTCTGAGTTTAGGCTTGCTAACTTAAAAACATTGTCTTTCTTTCTTTCTTCCCCACTCCCCACTTCCACCCCATTGTTTCTTTGCTTATGGTCTATCAAAATCAATGTGCTGAATATTCTCTCAATTAATCACACCACATTAGCATCTGCAGTGATTAGTGGTAGCTGTTTGGCTATTGTTTTGTCATTAGCCAATGGCATGAACTTGTCAATAACAATAAAATCAAAGGTAGTGATTTTGTTTGTGGGTCTGTGAGAACAACACACAGATACTTAAACTTTGATTATGCTGCAATATAATGAACAATATTAGATATCTGGAGTGAAGTTCTTGGTCCTGTCTGTACCCAAAATACTAGTAGATCTTTTAACACTGTGCAACTCAAGTTTTATTTGTATAATTCAAATGATGATATTAGCCTTTATTCTTCCTATAGAGACTGTGAACATAGAACATGAATATGGTCACAGAAGATTTAAATTATACGAAAGTGTTATTACATCATTCTAAAATCTGGTTTTGAAAGTCAGTATAGAATGGCTTCTCTGCTGTATTTATTTATACTGCTGTTTTTATCACTGTTTCTACCTCTTGGATATATTATAAGCAATCCAAGTCTTTGTGATTATGTGCATGTTCAAGTCGGAATGATGGATAGTGACACAGCTAGACCTTCAGATGACAAAACTTGTACCCACTGAGTAGATACAAAAGTTGAGAAAAAATAGAAATAGAAAAACATCGTAAAACTTGATAAAAGGAATAAGTGTCTTTAACTTTGTAAAAAAAAAAAGTTGATGGTTGAAGCATGCCCTTACTCCAAGCACTTAAGCAGTAGAGTCAGGTAGATCTCTGTGTATTCAAGGAGAACACCTCATTTAAAAAAGCAACTTCCAGAATATCCACAGCTGTTACACAGAGAGAAAACAAACTACAACAACAACCCCCCAAAAAATTGTATCAGAAGAGTGTAAGGGAAAAGTGTGGACATTTGCTTGCATATCCTGGCCTAAATCTAAAAGATAAATACCAATACAGAAAAGCATCATCATTGAAAAAAAGAAACAAGTTCAGAGGATATGGCATATATATGTGTAGAATTGGAGTATCATTTAGTCATGGAGAAAAATGAAATAATGTCATCTGTGCAATGATGGAGAGAACTTGGGAGAACCATTGTAAACTAATCTGAACTAGAAACACAAATGTTGTGCTTTTCCTCATGTGCAGAATTTAGAGTTTTAGAAAAATGCATCAAGGTAAAATTGTTATTTTCTAAAAGTTTGCCTTGTTTAAAGCTATGTGGTTATGTGGCTTGGTCTATATAGAAGAGCAGAGGTAAACCACATACAAAACAATCGCAAGGTATCATTGTCAATCAAAATTAATGGCTTCATGTAGCAGCCTAGGGATCTAGAAGATGGTTGCTGAGAACGAATGCTTCTACTTTGATTTGGTTCTCTGAATCCATGGAAGACAGTCTGCCCCCAATACAGATTAGTTCGTGTGTTCACCAGCTTCACATTTGGCTCTAAAAAATTGTCATGTTCATTTTATAAGCTCCTTTCGTGTCCTGTGCTGACATCATATCTCATTCTCCTTTATGGGATCATTAAAATGAATAAACAGAGTAATTACATTGCTAGCAAGTAGGGCTGTACACAGCATGTATTCTAAATGTCCTAACTACTCTGGAAACCAGCTGGTCTGTGTTTCAAATGCTGACAACAAAGGTAATGGCCTTTACACCTAGAAGAGGCAATAGCTTCATTCTATGAGTTTTTAGATTTACCACGGGGGAAAAGTTATAATCGTTACATTTGCAATGATAATATCTTAATGTACAACATTTGTTGAGAGACAGCTGAAAATGGCTATCTAGTTTACGTCTCTGCATTATCTCTCAGGGTCAGAGCAGCAGTACCATTTTGGACAAGAAACAGGTAGCTGTCTACTTACAAGTCTTGGTTGAATGATATAGAAATTTATTTGCTTGCCAGGAATTTTTGGCTGTAAAATCTAAAAAAATTTGCTCTGTGTTGCTGCTCTGATGCACAATTTTGTTTCTGTTTTTGTTTTTCTCTTCTGTAGATTCTAACGCCCCTGTATTTCATGTGCTCTCCAACAGACCACAGATAAAACCTCCCTTTCTCTTTCCTGGAATTGACTTGAAAATCCCCCCTCCTTTTTTTTCCTTTTAAGAAAAGAGGTGAGTTATTTAATTAGGAATTTGATGAGATCAATTCAGTTGCCTCAGGCTGATTTGTGACTGTGTGGCTTCATGGTTCTTCAGAACCCAGCTGTCTTTTCTCTGCAAAGGCATTATAGCGTTAACAAACCCATGGGAACAGTCAAGGATTGAGCTTTTCTTGCTTTAGGAAGAAGAAGAGTTCTTCCATTTGTGAGGAAGCTAGACTGAAAGAGTTACTAAATTACTGCACCTAAATTAAAGACCAGATCACCCTGCCTACTTGACATAATGGCAGCTAATGGAAGGTATAGATACTGCTATAGTCTACTTACTACAGTCTTACTAGACTGACTAGGTTTGACTCCTTGTCCAAGGTCTTATTAGCTATGCAATTTCAGGCAACTTAATAAACTCCTTCTGAGACAGAAATATAAGTAGTACTGCTAACAAAAGATTGTTATTAAAATTAAAAGTGTTATGTAGTCTTTCGATTGCAATCTAGGTCATTTTCCATTGCTACTAAATGCTAGCACATCATTAATATTCTTAGACATGTACTACTAGTGTTACCATTACAGTATCAAGTGACTCTCTCAAATATAACGTCCATCAGTGGGCAAATTTATGAGTAATACAGGACATTAAGCATAACAAGATCTCAGTTCTATTTTGATTTACTGAATTTTCTATGCAGATTTTCTGTTGGCATCCTAGGATGCCAACACAGGCACAACTGTTTGGATGGATTAATGACACTTATCGCCAGGAAAACATGAGAATGGAGAAACAATTCCCATTTTAGTTAGTGTTACTTTTCTCATAGCAGACCCTGTTCTAAATTCCCTCTAGTAGTATAAGTGCTTGGTGAATGCAGAGCCAGTTTGGGAGAAATATTCCATTATTTAATTAACTATACCTAGTGCACTACCTCCCAGTATGTTAGGAGATAGAGGAAATATAAAATGACAGCTCCAACTAAGCAAAATGTTTCTGTCATTTCACATAATAGGTTTGGCATTATTTTCACTAGTTTGATGTATCTAGATATGAACATGAATAAATTGTCCATGAACAAAGCCATTCACTGGAAATATGCTAGTTAGGTTTTGGAGCAAACCCTTATTTTTTTTTTAATTCGTTCTATTCTTATGTATCATTTTTCTCCAGTATACTTTATTTTGAAAAGTATCTGGAAATAAATTCAATTTAAAAATGTGGCATTTCCTCTTGCAATTATAATGTTTCACCTTAAGATCACTCTCTGGGTTTTGAAAATACAGATAAAGAAAATCTATACAACCTTTTTTACAAAAACTTATTTGCGTGCCATGTAGAAAAAAATGGAAATCAAATAACATAGTATTAGAGACACTAGGCCATGTTTCTTTTGAGGAGTACAGGACTCATGTTGACAGAGGATATGAAACAGTGAACTTTCTCTCCTAGATGTTTAACTGACAGAAAGAACAAAAGTAGACAACTGATGCAAGAGTATTCATGACACACATCAGCGGTATCACAAAGGTGTTATTTACCAAAACATGGAGAAAAACACAATGTGTGAACCCATATTTAGGCCCAAACTGAACAGTGGAAATATGAATGTTTTAAATCACAAGCTATTTCAAAACATTTACTGTGCTTTCTTTTTTAAATGGATCAAGTTTCAAAACTGTAACTGAAGGAACCACTGGATTTCACCCAATAGAGGTTATGCAAGCTTCTTACATACTGGTTCAGAGTGCATCATGTGTTGATCTCCAGGAATATCCACCTAGAATCTTCCACCCACTACTCCCCATGCTCTTGCTCCTCATTTCTAGGTTTCAGATTTCTGGAAACCCCTCTGGTAACTCCTTTTTCATTTGTCCACTTTCCTGTGGCAACCATTGTGCTAAATGGTCATGTTGTTAAACTGCTATCTAAAACTTTGTATTTGTATCCATAGATTATGCTGCTCTGTGCCTTGGTCAGAAAAACATCAACATCATACACTGGATATTATGCATTATATAGTGGATAATGTAAAACTAATGACTGCTCAAAGTGCTGAAAAGAAGTAACAGTGTATTGGTAAATCTTAGATGAGACAGATCTCCCCACCTTGCCCCACAGCTCGGCCTATACCATGGAAGAGGAAGGAGAAAGATATGAAAACCAGAGTACAGGTGGGGTTGCTGTGAACAGACACCTGGGCATGACAGAGCTGGTTGCAAATGTGAATCCACAGCAGCTCTGGCTACTTGCACATGACCTTCACAATATCACTCAGTCGATATTCTAGCAGTAATGATAGTCGGGCTCCTGAAGTACCTCTATGAGCAGAAAAGCTGTTGGCTGTTCATGGCTGCTAAGGGGGGAGGTGGGTATCACATTTCTCTGGGGATGTGGCTACTGATAGGCACCAATGTTCCAGTGGAATGAACAACCTATTTAGGTATCATCTTTGAGCAGATGTGAAGTAGGGAGTGAGCTGTATTCAAGGAGCCTAAACAGATTTTCAGGGAACAGATGGAAGAGAACGTGATCCAATACTTGTTTGTATATGTGAAAATTTCAAAGAATAAATTATCAATACTACTGATAATTAGAGATGTTTTTAATAAAAGCTCCCATTTGATTTGCGGTATTAAAGGGTGAGTTTTGTGTCATTTTTTAGGTGAGTTCATCAGTTAAAAACGCAAAGGGACAAAAAATAAAATTAAAAAAAATAATAAAGCAAAGGGACATAGTGACAGGGTTTTGCAGGTATTGAAATAAAGATCTATTCAAAGACAGGAAGAAAATTAAAAATCAGCATGGCTATGTCAAGTTTCCATATACAAAGCAACAATGTAGAAAATACTGCCAATTTTGAAGATCATTCAGCAAAGAGAAAAAAATGTTCAGAGCCCAGACAAAGCATACCACGATTTGCATAAGATAATCACACACACTAAGTTCTTTTTCAAAAGGTACACTTATACTTATGAACATGTATATTTTCTGGAGGAAATAAGTCAAATTAATAGCATTGTTTCCCTCTGAGGATTGTAATGGGATAGAGTAATAACATTAGTTTTTTTATGAAAATGGATTTGCACGTTTCTTGTGTAATCAAAAACTAATTAAAATATTATGGATATTAAAGAGTACATTTATGTAAATAATCTACCTGCTTCCATATAGCCCTGAGAAGAATTATTCTCTCATTTTGTTCGGTCCAATATTCTGGAATAATCTGTTTAATTTGGGGTGAATGTCCTTGCTTTCTATCTTGAACACTTTCTGCTATGGTTTCCTCTCTCTTTGTTACATGTTATTTGACAGGAATTACATTATAATGACAAAATATGCTAGATTGGTATTATTAAATCCCCCTTTGGCTAGAGATGTCCACTGTTTGGAATGTGGTGGCTTTATTTTTTGTCTATGTGCCGTTTTGTCAGGTTTCAGAATTCCCATTAATAGTAAAAACTGCAGGGAGAGGAAATGTGAAGAGAAAGCAATTATCATACTGGACTCTTGCCAAGACACCAGGATCATTCTTCTGTCAAAAAGTGTGTGTGTGTGTGTGTGTGTGTGTGTGTGTGTGTGTGTGTGTGTG
>JABTXL010007333.1:4995492-5099139 GCA_025134845.1 Neodon shergylaensis
AAAGTCCAGCTGGCTACACAGTGAGAAATAAGTCCATGCTGGGAGAAACATGAACGATAGCTCAAGAATAGAGTTCTTAATATGGCAGGAATGGCTAAGAAGAAAAGGAAAAAGAAATCAATCAACATGAAAGGAATAAATAACGAATCAGAAGCTGCCCTGAAATGATTTCCTCAAGACATCATGCCTATTTCTCAAGCTTTCTACATACACTAAGTATACAAATGATTGCAAGATCATATTGCTTGAATTGGGAGTAAGATCAAGGTTACTACCTATGAACCATAATTAGCATAATGCTAAATATCTCTATTTCAAGCAGATATAGGCTACCCAGAAGCAAGATGGTTATATTAGCACTTTCCTCACAACTGTACGGGAGGTGGAAGTTTTGTCTCTTGAAATTAGAGGAAGCAGATATTCAAGAAGAATAAGTGTTTTTATTTTCACTAACTTATGGTAAAGACCAGATCAAGCATCAAGTAGTATTTCACTCTGATTTTTAAAGGCTATTTAAAGATATGGAGTCACTAATGTGTTATGAAGGAACATCTATATTTCTTGATTCTTGCTCCCTTGTTTATATGAAGCTGCCCATCTTTGTATATAAAGAGTGTATTTTTCTTAGATAATCATGCTGGCAATTCATAAAGCAATATTCAAATACTCAATTTTCTGTTTTCTCTCTAAAAAGGTTATGTTCTCTTCATTTGTGATGTCTCCTATCATGCATCCATGAGAAACATTTTAAATCTATGTCTACATTGGGGACAATATTGTAACTAGGTACTGTATTATAATCTCGTCCTTCAATGTGTCAATTAAAATAATAATGTATATTTATCACATCACACAGAAACTGTTATAGGAAATGGATAACTAGACTCAAATGAAAGCCAAATTTGATAAAAATAAATCTTAAAGGCTTGTTGATATTTATTAATATTTTAGGTAGTTGCTACCCTTGAAGTCAAACTCAATTTTATTATTTAGGTTAAAAATTCTAGCTCTATCTTTATGATAAAGTCTATACCTAAGAAATTTTCAGCAGATGCTCAACTGCATCCATCCATAATCAGGAAGAGAGCATCAGGTGCTGTACAGAATGCTATCAACTGAGAGTCTTCTCTGCTTTCCTCGTGTGTGACTGGGAGCACATTTAATAGTAAGACTGCTAAGGTAAATCTTCACTCCCTACAAGGATATAGACTAGCAGTATGATTCATCACTATTGGCACTTTCAGTGGTTGGCTGCAGCAGTATTTCATATTTCCTCACTGCAAAGCTTCAGAGAGATGGGGGAGACTGCTGAAGTGACTATCAGCAACTCATACATGCGCGGACAGCAAAGAATATACTCATGATACTGCTCAGCTCCTTATCTACCTGTGTGTAGCCAATGAATGATGCTGCCCATTGGGTTGCTCTTTCAATATTAATCAGTCTCTGAAGCAATCCTTGTGGATGTCCTTAGAGATGCTGCTCAGTTGCATGTAGGTTGTATCATGTTGACAACTAAAATCAATCATGAAAACTCCTAAGCCCCAGTTTATGAAATTTTCTCTAATAAATTATAATTATACAGTTTCTCCTGTTTCCTCTTTCTAGTGTTTCCTATTCTCTTGCTCCCTCTCAAATCCATAACCTCTTTTTCTTCAAAAACAAAGGTACACATCTATACATAAACAAATTAATACAACCTGCTGAGTCTATTTAGTGTTCCTTGAATATATGTGTTTTTAGTGCTAACCGCTTGGGGTTGGATAACTATATAAGAAGTTCATCCAGGGAAAGAGTTATTCTCTCTCTAAAAGCAGTCCCTAATTGCCTGTAGTTTGTCATGTAGGGGTGGAACTCTATGAGTTGTCCCCCACCCACATTAGCATGTCAGTTGGTGGTGTCATTTACAGGCCTGATTTAAGCAAGCATATTATTGACATCTTATGAGTATAGATTCCATATCATATCTAGAAAACAGAACGTTGAAGCTGAAGAGCTATTCTTCTGGCTCGTACAATCTTTCTACTCCCCCTTTAATGTTCCTGGACTTCAAATGCAGGGGTTGTGGCACAGATTGTGTCTATCTTTTTTTTCCTGTGAACTTTTTTTAATTATGTTTATTGAACTCTATATTTTTCTCTGCTCCTCTCTGTACCACTCCCCTCCCCTTCAATCCTCTCCCAAAGTTCCCATGCTCACAATTTACTCAGGAGATCTTGTCTTTTTCTACTTCCCATGTAGATTAGATCTATGTAAGTCTCTCTTAGGGTCCTCATTGTTGTCTAGGTTGGCTGGGATTGTGATTTGTGGGCTGGTGTTCTTTGCTTTATGTATAAAAACCACTTATGAGTGAGTACATGTAATAATTGTCTTGCTGGGTCTGGTTACCTCACTCAAAATGATGTTTTCTAGTTCCATCCATTTGCAGGCAAAATCCAAGATGTCGTTATTTTTTTCTGCTGTGTAGTAATTCATTCTGCAAATGTACCACATGAGCCACAGACTGAGTCTTTCAATGGGACAGCTCATCAACAGTGCCTTAAAAACACATATCAAGCCAAAATATTAAATCGTTATCTCTACAAATCATGGATCATTGTCAACATCATTTAACTTTGTAACTTAAATTCTTTGTGGCAACTCTATGTAATTTTGCATTTCAATTTTTAATCATACTAAGATAAAGAATAATGAGTGAACATTTTAGTGATATTTTCACTAGTATATTTCCATCAGGAGTACAATTTTCATCATATATGCACATTCCCTTCTTGCTGAAAAGAAATAGCAACATGATTAGTTCAGTTTTTATTGCCAATAATAGCAACAAGGAAAACTAAATATGAAACTTGATTCAGTGCAAGATATTTAGAATCATTAGTAGATAGAACTAATATTGAATCTTTTTTTCCATCAGTTTTATGTCACATCCTAAAATAAATATCCTAATATAGAGATTGGGGTAGCATGCATTTCATCTCATTACACATTACTTTAATGAGAAATGGGATTGACTGCAATGTATCACACAAAAATATCCTTTTCTCATAAGTGACTGCAAAGCTACCTACGTTCTCTAGTGATTTTCCAACTGTAGTGCTCAATCCAGGCTGGAGAATTTATAGGGAGAAATTCAATTAGATTAAGGTCTTCAGGGCTTTACACATAATTTATTCATGTTTTCTCCTTCGTGTTTTCAAAGTAGTTTCATTAAGCATTCTATTACCTCAACTTTGAGTGTTTTATTATCATAGCATTTTCTTCATGAGATGGAAATGTGGTCTACTCATTTGGAAAACAATTTATGATGTTAAACCATCACTTACCTCAACAGAGCTCACGTGTTCTTTTCTTTTCTTAAAATCAATGACCCTATACTCTCAGCAAAGATGTAAATGACACTTTTCTGTGATCAAAGAAAGATGATATAGAGGCATAAAAATATGTAATCTCCTAATCTTATAGTAATTTGTCTTTTTCTGCATGTTTTTACTTAGACTTGTCCCATTGTCTTGAAAGGCTCTGATTCTACTTGTTAATTGCTGCATGTATTTTAAGACATTAATATCATTTTGTTTTTAATGATGACTGTAGACAGTTCTCTAGCCTAAAAGTAGGATGTCATTTCTTTCCCCACTGTGCTCTCTCAATTCACTTCAGGAGCAGATTACTGTTGTACAGCTCATTTGCATTTTAAATCCATTCTGGATTCAAATTTGTCATCCTCCTGCCTCAGACTCCCAAGTCCTAAGAACAAAGCTGTGAGCAACCAAGCTTAATATATCCTTTACAGAGAGAAACTTTCTGAAAATTTAACTATTATGGCAGGAGACTTGGGTGTATAATCAAGATTCAGAGCAACTTCAACCTCAGAGAAAAAAATCTTCTACTTGAGCAGAGTAATTATTTTATTCATTTCTATGTCAAGGAAATAATCATTCAACATTTTATTTACTATATAAGTAATGGAAATTGCAATCACATGGCAAGTTCATAATGGATTGTGATTAGAAGTATATGCCTATATAAATTAGGCTTCCTACATAAACGGGACAATTAGGGAGAAGTCTACTAATATTGTATTTCAAGAAAAAGGGAGTAGCAACCATTGTAGAAGCTAAATCAAGGTGGCCATGACTCTGGTGAGAGGGCGAGTAGTAAGGAATGAGAACAGCGAGGAAACCTGGAAAAATTTGTAACAAGTCTTAGAACACAGGTTTGTTTCTCATTTAGCCCAGTTTTTCCATTTTCTGATAGAGATCCTTGTCTGTTACAAAAGGAACACCCCTTAGTATTTCAATGTATTGCTAATTATAAGCAAAATTACTTATAGAAAAATGTTAGCCAGGCATGGTGGTATATACTCAAGACAAAGTCAATTCAGCCAAGTTGTTGATGCAGTGCTAAGATTCAATACAGCTTGAACCCCAGGCAGCCATTTTCTGTTTCTCCTGTAAACTGCTCCTTACCAGGCAAACCTAACTCATAGATTGTGTTTCAAAGAAGATTAAGTTCTATTTTTTATGTATTTTTAAAGCATAAAATGACAACAAAATGTAAAAAAAAGAAAACAATTTAAATCCTGAGGGCAAATGAGGAAGACTAAGGACTCAAACTCACATGCTCAGCCTTCAAGTACATGCATCTCAAAGTATAATAACCCAAGGTCAGAAGTGAATGTCTGACAATCACAGTAAACACCTGATGTCAGTGTGGTTCAAGATAGTGATGTTCATCTGGCCATTCTCCATAAAGATGGAACTTGTAGCATAATAACATCAGTTATGAGAATGTAATTTAATGACACATTTATTTTTGTTTTCTGTAGTTCATACCCCATGCTGAATGTTATTTTCTACACAAACACATCATTTCTGACAGTCCTTGAAAATGCTGTGCAACCTGTGGATCTTGACCCCTCTGGGATTGAGGGACTGACTGTCCCTTTTGTAGGGGTTGACTAAGACCATCAGAAAGCACATATATTTATAATGTGTAAATTATAAATATATAGCAAAATCAAAGTTGTGAAGTAACAATGAAATAATTTAATGGGTGAGGGTCACCACAACATGAGGAAATGTATTAAAGTGTGGTAGCATTAGGAAGGTTGAGAGACACTGATTCAGTAAAACATTAACAGTATGGTTCCTCCTAGGGCCTAATGCCTTCTGTGTATAATTTTTGTTGTTGTTATTTTATTTTATTTTTTCCTTCAAATTTACAGTGCTAAGTAACAATTCCCTCCTATGAAGCAGGCTGCAAATTCAACTAGAGGTTTGTTGGTCTATGGTATCTTCAGCGAGGGGGAATTATCATCTACTTATTTGGGTCACAAGAGAAAAGTCAACAGTCTCTGATGGTTTGGGTGCTTCTGGGGCATATTGTTTAATATCTATAATTCACTTTTTTATTCAGGTGAATCTGTGCAGTACTTACCTGTGCTCCTGTCACAATGGATTTGTGGTTTAATTCATTCTAACCTTTTCGATTTAGAGCATTTAGTTACTTTAATAAATATTTTATGTGTGTGGGGATTCTTCCTGCATGTGTGTCTGTGTTCTGTGTGCATAGAATTCCTGTGCAGATCAGAAGGAGGTATAGATTCTCTGAAACTGGTGTTACAGATGGTTGTTAGCTGATAGTGAGTGCTAGGAATTGAACCTGGGTCCTCTGCAAGATCAGATGGTACATTTAACCTCTTAACCATTGTTTCCTGCCCACTACTTACTTCTCTTATTGATGTAACCCCATACTCAACAGAAATTATGTAAGAATACATTTATTTACCTTTTTTAGTTTTCAGAGGGTTGAGTGCATGACTAGTAGGCCTTTGCTGTTAGAAAGCATCATAAGAGTAGAAACGTGGTGATTGTGACTGCTCATGACGTGATAGAGAGAAACCAGGGAAGACGGTTCAATCCAAATACAGCCTCAAGAACATATTGTGTGAACTGCTTCATCTAATTAGGCCTCATATCCCACCTTTAACTTAATCTCAAGAAAGCCATCATACTATAAACACATCAAGGAGCTGACTTTTTCATTAGGTATGAGACTTCATGATCTAATCATTTCTGGGAATGCTCTCACCGACACATGGAGGAATGTGCTTTATTTATTTCTTAAGGATTCTCAATCCAATTCATTTGACAATTAAAATTAACCCCACAATGAGAGCTGTTCTTCCTTTATTTGCTCCCAAGTCTGTGAAACCTCTCAGAGCAGGACACATGCTATCATTTCCACGCTTGAATCCAAATGAAGGTATTTACCCTGAAAAAGGATATTCTTCTAAAATGCATTAAGTGCATAAAGTAATATGCAAAGAATATATCATTCTAGTTTAAATCTGAGAATGGGAAATTCCAGTAATGTTTGTATTATAACTCTTATAGCATAGATTGAATTCTAGTTGTTATGCTGTAGTGTAGTACCACAGTGGCCCCTTACATACCCCATGTTATTGCTTATAATGGAATTCATCAAATATACCATCACACTGCCCTCTACATACTTACTACATGGGAAGAAGGTCCCATCAACTGAACCTGCCCCAAGGGCATGAAACCAATGCAAAGTTGTTTCTTCATTTCTTTATTTTTCATATTTCCTTTCTCTCTTGTCTGGAATAGATTTAAATAAAACCAGCATAATCTGGGAATAAATGAACATTTTCATATTAAACTTAATGTATTATGGGTAAATTTCATAGTTTTTAAGGGTACAATATCTTGGTCTTCAAATCCTCACATAATACAATGAAACAACATTGAATATCTAGAGATAAATTAAAATTAGCTTTAAACTGAACAACCAACTGCCCTTGAACAGATCCCGTGAGCACAATCTACTGAAACTTCAACTTGTTAATATTTAAATGAAGTTCCAGAATACTTCTCTCTAGTGCCTTTTGTCTCTAGGAATAATGTTAGTTTTCTGCTACTGTGGAATAGAACACCATTTTTCTTAAGACCTGTATTAATTCTAATCTTAACCTTAATAAACTTTTGCAACAGACCTACAAATCATGTTTTATATCTTGAAATTCTGAGTAGCCTTGTTAGAAAGTGAATATATAATGAGCACAGATATATTGATTTTCTAAAGATTCCATGATATTTTATGAATTAATTGTAGTCTTTAAAACTCATTAAAAAGGAATGCTTCTTTATAATGGAGAATATATTAATTATAACATGATTCTTTAAATATTTTACAAATAGATATTAATCTTGAGACTTGTCTTTTGAGGGTCAAAATAAGACATTTCATTTGTACAGAAGATTTCCATGTTAGGCTTTTAGCTGAGATTTTGTAGTTTTCTTTTAGAACTGGTTATGCTATTTCTGATTATACTAATGTTATTCATAACAAGAGTATATGATTATAAAATATATGATTTAACTTTGTCCGTATTTATTTCTTTCCCATTTGTGTGCCTAGCTCTTCAACTTATTATTCAATTTCCAATGAGATTTGAAAGTAACTTTACCTTATGAAAACCTTGCTATCATTAAGTAGGGGCAAAGAATATCCACAAATAACTATTATGATAAATAGATATTCAATAAGATGAACCAAAAATTACAGTTGTGTCAGGTTTCTAAATGTTAATTTAATGATTAAGGTATTCTGCAATAATTCTTTCTTGGAATAGTATAACGTGCCTTTCTGTGGGATGTCTTGCTCTATGAAATGTAGCCCGACAGTCCTTGTGTGATACATTGGCAAACATGAAAGAGTTGTCATTTTGGCACAGGGGCATGCCACCAGAACCTCATTTTTTTACATGATTGAATCATAAACTTGATTGACAATTAAACTTGGCCCAAGTCTCCATTTGTCTTAATAAAATTTTCCTCTAAAACAATTTCTGCTCTTATAGCTGCCAGAAATATTTTTCAAAGAAACTTATTGACTCCTTTATAAGGTTAATTGAAATGAAAGAATGCTTGTTCCTTGAAAAACAGTAATCCTTAACCTCTGCCTGTAAAATAAAACAATTATCCTATGCCTATTTGCTTTATTACAGAGCCACAATTTGCTTCTGTGTGTGTGTGTGTGTGTGTGTGTGTGTACACATATATATTTATTTATTTTTTCCTGGCTGACTCTCATATTTTGGTCTATGAATCTGCCTTGTACTATTTACTGCATTTGCAAGACAAATTCTATTTTCTGTAATTCACTATGTTCCAACTTGGCAGAGTCATTCAGACACAGAAGCCAAGACTTAGAACTAGTTACCTTCTTCTAGAGAAAGGAACTAAATGAAAAGTTTCCACAGACTCTAAAAAGACTTTTAAAGCACGAAATGACTGGATTAATCCTGGAGAAGAAGGAGGAGGAAAAGAATAGGGAGATACAGAAGGATAGAAGGAGGTGGAAGAGGAGGAGGGATGAATAGCAATAGGACAATGTTTAGTGAATTTACATTTTTGTTTTGTGTTTTAGTTACTTTTTATAAATTTTCCTTGGGTGGTATCTAATATAAGTACATATATAATGAGATGCTTTTTATTCAATCCGAAGATATAAAAAAAATCTGTAAGCCTAGCACTAGGAATCCAGCAACAGTCTAAGCTACATAATGAGTTAGAGGCCAGCCTTGGCTACAAGAAACCCTTTATTAATGATTTAATGTATATAAAGTCTGTGAACCAACATATGTGATGAAATATGTGATATTTTTTCTTTTGGTAATGAGTTAATTTGCATCAAGTTTCTACAAACAGTATATGGCGATTTTCATGTTATATATATATATATATATAATATTAATTAAACTGTCCCAAATGTGATTATGCCTTATATTTTTAAATATATACTTATATATAAAATTAAACGGAATATATTATACATATTTAAATATAAACATAAAATATATAAGATATATTTATATATCTCTAGTAGTTTTATAAATGCCTCAATTGTTAAACATTTCTGTTAGCACCATCTTTTATCTTCTGCAAATACTACAGCAAACACCTTTTTTTTTCTCTTTTTACCAGAAAAATGTTTGGTTTTACCCTAGGTCCTTGAGCAACCTACTCTCTGATTCTCGGTTATTGATTTTAGCCATTCTGACAATGTAAGATGGAATCTTAAAAAAGTTTTGATTTGCATTTTCCTGATGGTTAAGAATGTTAGCATTTCTTTAAGTGTTTCACATTTATTTGAAATTTCTCCTATTAAGAATTCTCTGTTTAGTTAGTCCAGTGCAATGTGGGTCTCTGTCTCTGTCTCTACCCATCGCCAGATGAAGGTTCTATGTTGATATGCAAGATATTCATCAGTGTGGCCAGTTCAGGCGCTCTCTCCTCAGCTGAGCTCCAAGGTCCAAATGAGGAGCAGAAAGAAAGAGAACATGAGCAAGGAAGTCAGGACCATGAGGGGTGCGCCCACCCACTGTGACGGTGGGTCTGATCTAATGGGAACTCACCAAGGCCAGCTGGACTGAAACTGATGGAGCATGTGATCAAACCGGACTCTCTGAACGTGGCTGACAAGGAGGGCTGACTGAGAAGCCAAAGACAATGGCATTGGGTTTTGATTCTACTGTATGTACTGGCTTTGTGGGAACCTAGTCTGTTTGGATCCTCACCTTCCTATACCTGGATGGAGGGGGGGGACCTTTGGACTGAAGAGGGGGGGAGAGGAGGAATGGGGGGAGGGGGGAAATGGGAGGAGGGGAGGAGAAAATTTGTAATAATAAGAATAATAATAATAATAAGAGAAAAGAATTCTCTGTTTAGATTTATACCCTATTTTAAATCAGATTATTTGGTGGGATTCATACTGTCTTAATATTGCCTTGTAGTAATTTGACTAAATACCAATAGCAGATATATCAGAATCTGAAGATATTCCACAAAACAAAAAAGCAAAAAAAAAACCACCTAACTTTTACAGAGACAGTATTACCCTGATACTAAAACAAGATTAACACAACAAACCTGAACATATTTAGAAGCAAATATCCTTGGTAACTATGGAAGAAAAAAATGTCAATAGAAGGCTATCCACCAAATTGAAGAATACATCCAAGTTTAGAGACACGTGTGTGTGTGTGTGTGTATTCAATTAATAGAAATAGCTAAATATAATTGACTATAGAACAGAAATTAAATGAATGTCTCAGTAACACAGACAAGGATTTTGACAGGATCCAAGACCCCTTCATGATAGAAGTCTAGAGAAAACTAAGAAGAGAAAGAATATATCTCAATTTAGTAATAGTTATAGGCAAGAAACCTATATTCTACATTACAATAGTACAGAAAACTCAAATAATTCTACTCAAATTGAAGACAAATCAAAGTTGATTACTTTCTTCACCCTTATTTAATTTTATATGTGCTATATCTTAACTATAGCAATAAGAGAGTGAATAAAAGGAGAGAAATAGGAATGGTAGAAATGAATGTATCACCATCTCAACATGATACAGTTCTATACTTTAATGCTCCTAAAATTTTGTAAAACAGTTCTTAAAATTATAAGCATACTATCCTGGTAACAAAAGTACTGAGAAAGAAATCATGAAGGCCATACTTCTCCAAAGTGCTTCTCTGCTTTGTATTTCTAGTGAGGTAGAGAAGAACTTAGTATCAAGACCCTAGACTACAAATTCTACTTACCTAATTAAAAAATAATAATATTGTAAAAATGACTGTGCTGTTAAAAACAATCTACATATTCAATATCTTCCCCAGTGTGCGGCTCATAACATTCTTAAAATAATCAGAAAAATAATTATATGGAATCAAAAAAATATCCTAGATAGCCAAGGCAGTCTATATCAAAAAGAAAAAGTTGAAGCTATCACCACACTTGGGACAGTTTAAGGAATTTCCTTATCTTTGAAAAGAGGGCAGAATTGAGTGCACATTTCTCATTAAGAGAGAAAACACCCAACATTTTAGATAGAAAGCATCCAACATTTTAAAAACTATTTTGTGGATTTTCATCCTGTTTTCTCATTTCCTCTTGCTCAGTTCTCAGATCTAAGTCCCGCAATTGCTGTAAGTCTTCTTCTGTGCCCTTAAGGGGACACTGAGGATGGCACTCAGAGGTCTCTGATAACTATGTGATATTTCACGGCATGGAAATAATAAGGTTGCAGAAAGAGAAGATGAGCAATAAATACTAAATAAGCCATGCTTTCTAGTCATAATCTCACTATTCCCTTAACGTAGCACGCTTTGTAGGTAAAGAATACCATATTTTTAGTCTCAGGTGTTTTTAAATATATTCTGAGAATGATAGATATTTGATTTCACACTTCTTCATGTCTCATCTGCTCTTTTTTTTTCCTTATAGGAGATATTCCTGACAAAGGATCAAGTGCCAAGACTGCCTTTAAAAATATTCTATTGCTCGGACTGATATTGAGGTCTTTGATCCATTTGGACTTGAGTTTTGTGCAAGGTGATAGATATGGGTCTATTTTCAATCTTCTACAGGTTGATATCCAGTTGTGCCAGCACCATTTGTTGAAGATGCTTTCTTTCCTCCATTGTATACTTTTAGCTCCTTTATCGAAAATGAGGTGATCATAGGTTTGTGGGTTAAAATTTGGGTCTTCTATGCGATTCCATTGATCGACTTCTCTGTTTTTATGCCAGTACCACACTGTTTTCATTACTGTAGCTCTGTAATAGAGTTTGAAGTCAGGGATGGTAATGCCTCCAGAAGATCCTTTATTGTATAGGATTGTTTTAGCTACCCTGGGTTATTTGTTTTTCCATATAAAGTTGATTATTGTCCTTTCAAGATCTGTGAAGAATTTTGCTGGGATCTTGATGGGGATTGCATTGAATCTATAAATTGCCTTTGGTAGAATTGCCATTTTTACTATGTTGATCCTCCCAATCCAAGAGCAAGGGACGTCCTTCCATTTTCTGGTATTCTCTTCAATTTCTTTCTTCAATGCCTTAAAGTTCTTGTCAAATAGGTCTTTCACTTCCTTGGTTAGAGTTACCCCAAGATAGTTTATGCTGTTTGTGGCTATCGTGAAAGGTGAAGTTTCTCTGATTTCCCTCTCTGCTTCCATATCCTTCGTATATAAGAGGGCGACTGATTTTTTGGAGTTGATCTTGTATCCTGCCACATTACTAAAGGTGTTTATCAGCTGTAGGAGTTCTTTGGTGGAGTTTTGGGGGTCGCTTATGTACACTATCATATCATCTGCAAATAACGAAAGTTTAACTTCTTCTTTTCCAATTCGAATCCCCTTGATCCCCTTATGTTGTCTTATTGCTGTTGCTAGAACTTCAAGCACTATATTGAAGAGATATGGCGAGAGTGGGCAGCCTTGTCGTGTTCCTGAGTTTAGTGGGATGGCTTTGAGTTTCTCTCCGTTTAATTTGATGTTAGCTGTCGGCTTGCTGTATATAGCTTTTATTATATTTAGGTATGACCCTTGTATCCCTAATCTCTCCAAGACTTTTATCATAAAGGGATGTTGAACTTTGTCAAATGCTTTTTCAGCATCTAATGAAATGATCATATGGTTTTTTTCTTTCAGTTTATTTATATGATGAATTACATTGATAGATTTTCGTATGTTGAACCAGCCCTGCATCTCTGGGATAAAGCCTACTTGATCATAGTGGATAATTTTTTTAATGTGTTCTTGGATTCGGTTTGCCAGTATTTTGTTGAGGATTTTTGCGTCAATGTTCATGAGTGAGATTGGCCTGTAATTCTCTTTCCTGGTAGAGTCTTTGTGTGGTTTTGGTATCAGAGTAACTGTGTTGGGGAAACAGGAGGATTGGGATAAAGGAAGGTTGTATAGGGGAGCACGGAAGCACAATTTTTAGTCAAGGGAGTCACCTTAGGGTTGGCAAGAGACTTGAACCTAGAGTGGCTCCCAGGAGCCCAAGGCGAGTCCCCAGTTAGTTCCTTGGGCAACTGAGGATAGGGAAACTGAAATGACTCTATCCTATAGCCATACTGATGATTATCTTGCATATCACCATAGAACCTTCATCAGGTGATGGATGGAGATAGTCACAGAGACCCACACAGGAGCACCGGACTGAGCTCCCAAGTTCCCAATGAGGAGCAGAAGGAGGGAGAACATGAGCAAGGAAGTCAGGACCACGAGGGGTGCACCCAACCACTGAGACAGTGGGGCTGATCTATTGGGAGCTCACCAAGGCCAGCTGGACTGTGACGGAAGAAGCATGGGATAAAACAGGACTCTCTGAACATGGCGAACAATGGGGGCTGATGAGAAGCCAAGGACAATGGCCCTGGGTTTTGATCCTACTTCAAGTTTGGGCTTTGTGGGAGCCTAGACAGTATGGATGTTCACCTTCCTAGACATGGACGGAGGGGGGAGGACCTTGGACTTTCCACAGGGAAGGGAACCCTGACTACTCTTTGGACTGGAGAGGGAGGGTGAGAGGAGTGGGGGGAGGGGGAGAAGGGTGGGAGGAGGGGGTGAGAAATGGGAGGCTGGGGGGAGGCGGAAACTTTTTTCTTTTTCTCAAAAAAAAATATTCTATTGCTAATTGTTTAAATTCTGCCTATGATTCTTTAGTGTATATATTATCACACATTTTCCATATGTATTTCTGGTAATTATTCTGCTTTTTAAATCTTGCTGTGTATACTTTCAGACAAGTTGGTGTTGCCATCTCATAGCTAAAATGGTTTATGATTGCCCTGGTTACAAATTTGACTTATTAGTTCAACTTAAACGTCACCCTTGGTCCTAGAAATGTTCACCACTATTTCAGATCCTAAGCATGTCATCCTCACACTCTTAAAATCTGAAATATGCATTTCCCAGGGACACATTCCTACACTCCTGAATCTTGCACCAAGGGAGAGTGCTTATGGCACTGTAAGAATCAGCCAATATATAAAAGGAGGTAAGGCCTTACTGGGTTTATCTCTGTCAGAATGCATTTGATCAGATCAACCTCTGCTCTCTCAGCTGAAATCTCAATGCAAGATTCCTCTGGACCACAGCAATCTTGTCTAGTTATTAGTTGCTGTCATTACCAAATATAAACTCATTGTGTTGCTTTTCTTCAGAAACTTTCACTAGTTCTTCCTCAATCTTCTCTCCTCCAGTGGTAGACCAGCAGGTGCTGTCTCTCATCTATACTGTGTCCTTCTGTACATGAACAAATGGACACTATCATGATGGCATCTTAAAACCAATAATTTGTGTATCAGGTTAGTTGGAGCTTCATAAAAAAGAGGTTGGCAATGTTCTTTCTGTTTATGTTGTATGGAAAGGTTTGAGCAGTATTGATATTAGTTCTTTGAAAAATCTTCTAGAATTCTGCACAGAAATCATCTGGTCCTGGGTTATTTTTGGTTGGGAGACTTTTGATGACTATTTTTATTTATTTAGCTGTTATAGATCTATTTAATTTGCATATTTGGTCTTTTTGTTTTGTTTTGTTTTTTTATTTTTTGAAGAATTACCGCCTCCTCCCCGTTTCCCATTTCCCTCCCCCTCCTCCCAAATATCTCCCCTCCCCCCCCTCCCCTCCACCTCTCCCCCCCCCCACTCCATTCCCCCTCCCTCTTGAGAATGGTGAGCAGTCCAGGTTCCCTGCCCTGCAGGAAGTCCAAGGTCCTCCCACTTCTATCCAGGAACAGGAAGGTGAGCATCCAAACAGGCTAGGCTCCCACACAGCCAGTTCATGTATTAGGATTGAAACCTAGTGCCATTGTCCTTGGCTTCTCATCAGCCTTCATTGTCCGCCATGTTCAGGGAGTCCGATTTCATCCCATGCTTATTCAGTCCCAGTCCCGCTGGCCTTGATGAGCTCCTAATAGATCAGATCCACTGTCACAGCGGGTGGGTGCACCCCACGTGGACCTGACTTCCTTGCTCATGTTCTCCCTCCTGTTCCTCATTTGGGTCTTTAGAGCTTAGTCCGGTGCTCCAATTTGGGTCTCTGTCTCTATCTCGATCCATCGCCAGATGAAGGTTCTAAGGTGATAAGTAAGATATTCAAAAGTATGGCTATAGGATAGGGTCATTTCAGATTCCCTCTGCTCAGTTGCTCAAGGTACTAGCTGGGGACATCTCCCTGGACACCTGCGAGCCCCTCTAAAGTCAAGTCTCTTGCCAACCCTAAGGTGGCTCCCTTAATTAGGATATATATTTCTCTGCTCCCGTGTCCACCCTTCCTTTATCCCAACCATCCCATTCCCCCAAGCCCCCCCAATCTCCCCTTCTCACGTTTCTCACCCCCTTTCCCCTTGACCCTATGCCACCTCAACCCAAGTTCCCAGTTTTTGCCCGGCAATCTTGTCTACTTCCCATATCCAGGCGGGTGACTATATGTTTTCCTTTGGGTTCACCTTCTTATTTAGCTTCTCTAGGATCACAAATTATATGCCCAATGTCCTTTATTTATGGCTAGAAACCAATTATGAGTGAGTACATCCCATGTTCATCTTTTTGGGTCTGGGTTACCTCACTCAGGGTAGTGTTTTCTATTTCCATCCATTTGCATGCAAAATTCGCGAAGTCATTGTTTTTTACCGCAGAGTAGTACTCTAATATGTATATATTCCACACTTTTTTCATCCATTCTTCCATTGAAGGGCATCTAGGTTGTTTCCAGGTTCTGGCTATTACAAATAGTGCTGCTATGAACATAGTTGAACAAATGCTTTTGTCATATGATACGGCATCTCTTGGGTATATTCCCAAGAGTGGTATTACTGGATATCAGGCTGAACACACTGAACCTGATAGAAGAGAAAGTAGGAAGTACTCTACAAGATATGGGCACAGGAGATCACTTCCTACATATATCCCCAGCAGCACAGACTTTAAGGACAACATTGAATAAATGGGACCTCCTGAAACTGAGAAGCTTCTGTAAAGCAAAAGACACTGTCACTAAGACAAAAAGGCAACCCACTGACTGGGAGAAGATCTTCACCAACCCTACAACAGACAAAGGCCTGATCTCCAAAATATATAAAGAACTCAAGAAACAGACTTTAAAATGCTAATTAACCCAATTAAAAAATGGAGCACTGAACTGAACAGAGAATTCTCAACAGAAGAAATTCAAATGGCCAAAAGACACTTAAGGTCATGCTCATCCTCCTTGGTGATCAGGGAAATGCAAATTAAAACAACTTTGAGATACCATCTTACACCTGTCAGAATGGCTAAAATCAAAAACACCAATGATAGCCTTTGCTGGAGAGGTTGTGGAGTAAGGGGCACACTCATCCATTGCTGGTGGGAATGCAAACTTGTGCAACCACTTTGGAAATCAGTGTGGCGATTTCTCAGGAAATTCGGGATCAACCTACCGCATATTTGGTCTTGAATTAATTTTGGTAAGTGATATTTATCCAGAAAATTGTCCATTTCAAGTTTTCCATTTTTTGTGGAGTACATATTTTCAAAATATGACATAATAATTCTCTGGATTTTCTCCATGCCTGTTGTTACATCCCCCTTTTCATTTCTGGTTTTGTTATTTTGGATATTCTCTCTCTGCTTTTTGGATAGTTTAAATAAAGGTTTGTGTATTTTGTTGATATTCTCAAAGAACCAACACATTTTCTCATTGATTCTTTGTGTTGTTTATTTGTTTCTATTTTGTTGATTTCAGCTCTCACGTTAATTATTTTCTGCCATCTAGTCCTCCTGGGTGACTTTACTTCTTTTTGAGCTAGGATTATCAGGTGTTCTGATAACTTACTAGTGTGGGATTTTTCCAGCTTTTTTATGTATGCATTTACTGCTAATATATAAAGAACTCAAGAAATTAGACACTAAAATTCTAAACAACCCAATTTTAAGTGGGGCACTGAACCAAACAGAGAATTTTCAATAGAATATCAAATGGCCAAAAGATATTTAAGGAAATATTCAACTTCCCTAGATATCAGGGAAATGAAAATAAAAACATCTCTGAGATTCCCTCTTACACCTGTCAAAATTGCTAAGATCAAAAACACTAATGATAGCTTATGCTGGATAGGATGTGGAGTAAGGGGAAGACTCATCCATTGTTGGTGGAAATGTAAACTTCTAAAACCACTTTGGAAATCAGTATGGAAGTTTCTCAGAAAATTGGGGGTCATCCTACCTCAGGATCCAGCAATACCACTCTTGGGAATTTACTCAAAAGATGCTCAATCAAACTACAAAAACATTTGTTCAACTATATTTATAGAAGCATTATTTGTAATAGCCAGAACCTAGAAACAACCTAGATGCCCCTCAAGAGAAGAATGGATAAAGAAAGTGTGGCACTTTACATATTAGAGTACTACTCAGCGTTAAAAAACAATGACATCTTGAACTTTGCAAGCAAATGGATGGAATTAGAAAACATCGTGAGTGATGTAACCCAGACCCCAAAACATAAATATGGTATGTACTTACTCATAAGTGGATACTAGCTATAAACAAAGGACATTGAGTCTATAGTTCATGATCCTAGACAATCTAAGTAATAAAGCTACCCCAAAGAAAAACATATATAGACCTATATCGAAATTGAAAACAGACAGGATCGCCTGATAAAATTGGGAGCATGGGGGCAGGGCATAGAAGGAGGAGGGAGGAGGAGAAGACAAGGGGAGAAAGGGAGGGTTGAGGAGAACTTAAGGGAATGGGATAGTCGAGATGAAGGATAGATATGAGAGCAAGGAAGGAGATATCTTGATTGAGAAAGCCATTATAGGGTTAGCAAGAAACCTGGCTCTAGAAAAATTCTCAGGAATCAAGAAGATGACCCCATCTAATACCCTAAGCAATAGAGGAGGGAGTGCCCAAACTGGCCTTGCCCTGTAGTCAGACTGATGATTATCTTAAATATCACCATAGAACCTTTATTCAACAACAGATGGACACACAGGCAGAGACCCAGATCAGAGCACTGGACTGAGCTCCCAAGATCCAGCTGAACTTTCCTCTTAACACTGCTTTCAATGTACCCCATAAATTTGGGTATGTTGTGTGATCATTTTCATTGAATTTTAGGAAGTCTCTAATTTCTCCCTTTATTTCCTCCTTGACACATTTATGGTTCGGGTGAGCATTGTTTAATTTTCATGTGTTTGTGGCCTTTCTGGAATTAGTGTTTCTGTTTAATTCTTATTTTAAGCCATGGTGATCCAATAAGATACATGAGGTTATTTCAAATATCTTTGTATCTGTTGAGGTGTGCTTTGTTACCTAGTATGTGGTCAATTTTGGAGAAGATCCCATAAGGTTCTGAGAAGGAGGTATATTCTTTTATGTTTGAAGAGAATGTTCTAGAGATGTCTGTTAAGTCCCTTTGAGTTAACTAACACCTGTTAGTTCCCTTATTTCACTCTAAATTTTCCATCTGAGAGACCTGCCCAGTGGTGAGAGTGGGGTGTTGAAGTCTATATGTGTGGAGTTTACTATATGATTTAAGTTTTTGAAGTGTTTCTGTTACATATGTGGGTGCCCTCTTATTTGGGGCATAGATGTTCAGTATTGAGAATTCCTCTAGATGAATTTTTCCTGTGTCTAACATGAAATGTCCTTCTTTGTCTCTTTTGATGAATTTCACTTTGAAGTTTATTTTGTGAGATACTAGGATAGCTACACCAGCTTGTTAGGTGCATTTGATTGGAAAAAAAAATTTCCAACCTTTTACTCTGAGGTGATGTTTGTTTTTGAGATTGCAGTGTGTTTCTTGTATGCAGCAAAAAGATGTTTCTGTTGTTTTCATATCCATTCTGTTAGCCTGTTTATTTCTTTTTTGTTTGTTTTGTTTTGTTTGAGATAGGGTTTTTCTGTAGCTCTGGAGCCTGGCCTGGAACTAGCTCTTGTAGACCAGTCCGGCCTTGAACTCACAGAGATCTGCAAGTCTCTGCCTTTTGAGTGCTTAGACAAAAGGCATCTGCCAGCATAGCCAGATTGGCCTGTGTCTTTTTATAGGTGAATTGAATCCATTTATATTAAGGGATATAAATGACAAGTGATTGCTAGTTCCTATTATTTTAGTTTTTGTTTTTGATGATGTTATTGTGTGAGTTTTCCCCTTCTTTGGTATTTGCTGATGTGAGATTATCTCTTGAACTTACTAACTTATTAACACACCAATCTTACTCATGAACATTGATGCAAAAATACTCAATAAAACACTGGCAAACTGAATCCAAGAACACATCAGAAAAATCATCCACCATTATAAAGTCAGCTTTATCCTAGAGATGCAGGGATGTTTCAACACACAAAACTCTGTCAATGCAATCCACCATATAAACTAATTGAAAAAAAAAACACATAATCATTTCATTGGATGCTGAAAAAGCTTTCGACTAAATATGACATTCCTGCATGATAAAGGTTGGGGAGAGAGCAGGGATACAAGAAATATACATAAACATAATAAAGCTAATACAGAGTAAGTTAACAGCCAACATCAAACTAAGTGGAGAGAAACTCACAGTGACTCCACTGAAATCAGGAACAAGACAAGGTTATCTACTCGCTCCATATCTATTCAATATAGTTCTTGAGATTCTGGCTAGAGCAATAAGACAACAAAAGGAGATCAAGGGGATACAAACTGGAAAAGAAGATATTAAACCCCCACTATTTGCTGATGATATGATAGTTTACATAAACAGCCCCCAAAATTCTACCAATGAACTTCTACAACTCATAAACACCTTCAGTAATCTAGCAGGATAAAAGATTAACTCAAAAAAAGTATGTATCCCTCCTATACCCAGATGATAAATGGGCTAAGAAAGAAACTAGAGAAACAATACCCTTCACATTAGCCACAAATAGCATAAAATATCTTGGAGTAACTCTAGCCACACAAGTGGGAGACCTTCTATGGCAAAAATTTTAAATATTTAAAGAAAGAAATTGAAGAAGACACTAGAAATGGAAAGATTTCCCATGCTATTGGGTAGGTAGAATTAACTTAGTAAAAATGGCAATCTTATCAAAAACAATCTACAGATTCAATGCAATGCCCATCAAAATCCTTGCAAAATTCTTCACAGATCTCAAAAAGAACAACACTCAACTTCACATAGAAAAACAAAAAACCAAGGATAGCCAACATAATTCTGTACAATAAAAGAATTCTGGAGGCATCACAATCCCTGACTTCACACTCTAATTCAGAGTTATAATACTGAAAACAGTCTGGTATTGGCATAAAAACAGACAGAAAGACCAGTGGAATTAAATCAAAGAGCCAAATAGCAATTCATATACCTACAAACACCTGATTTTTGACAAAGAAGATATATATATATATATATATATATATATATATATATATATATATATAAAAGTATATTCAACAATGGTGCTGGTATGACTGGATATCCACATGTAGAAGAATAGAAATATATCTATCATCATGCACAAAACTCATGTCCAAATGGATCAAAGATTTCAACATAAAACCAACCACCCTGAACCTCATAGAAAAGAAAGTGGGAAGTACACTTGGATTGGCTTAGCAGACTACTTCCTAAATACAATCCCAGATGCTGAGAGAAACAATAAATAAATGGGACCTCCTGCAACTGAGAGGCTTCTGTATAGCAAAGGAAATGGTCATGAAGACAGCCTAGAGAATGGGAAAAGATCTTCACCAAGTCCACATCTGAGAAAGACCTATACAAAGAACTCAAGTAACTGATCATCAAGAGAACAAATAATCCAATAAAGAAATGTGATACAGACCTAAATAAAGAACTCTCAACAGAGTAATCTAAAATTTCTGAAAGACACATAAATAAAAGTTCAACATCTTTAGTCATCAGAGAAATACAAACCAAGGCAACTCTGAGATTCCATCTTACACCTGTAAGAATGGCCAAGAGCAAAAACACTCATGGCAACTTATCCTGGAGAGGATGTGGGGTAAAAGGAACACTCCTCCAATCCTGGTGGGAGTGCAGACTGATATTGACCCTTTGGATATCAGTATGGCAATTTCTCAGAAAATTAGGAAACAACCTTCCACAAGACCCAGAAATACCACTTTTGGGTCTATATCCAAAGGATGTTCAATTTTACCACAAGGACATGTGCTCAACTATGTTCCTAGCAGCATTGTTTGTCATAGCCAGAACCTGGAAACAACCTAAATGCCCCTTGATCAAAGAATGAATAAGGAATTAATAAGGAAAATATGGTATATTTGCATTCTTGCAAACTACACAGCAGAGAAAAAAAAATGACATCTTGAAATTTGTAGCCAAATGGATGGATCAAGAAAACATCATATTTAGTGAGGTAACCCAGACCCAAAAAAACAAATATCATAAATGGCTTTTAGAAATAAAGTAAAGAAAAACAAGCTTACAATTCCTAATCACAGAAAATCTAGACAACAGAGAGGACCCTAAGAGAAACATAAATATATCCAATCTACAAGGTAAGTAGAAAAAGAACAGATCTTCTTAGTAAATTGGTAGCGTGGGCACCATGGGGAGAATAAAAGGGGAGGGGAAAGGAAGAAAGGAGAGCGGAGAAAAATATATAGCTCAATAAAAACAATACAAAACAAATTATTTATCTAAAAAATGATTTATTTAACAAATTACTTGTCCATGAGTAGAGATAAAATGAAATCAAAACTCTAAATCAAAACAAAATTTCTTTTTATGAAAAATTTAAGAAGCCTGCATTTTGTTGAGCAATGACTGAACTTTTGTATAATCACTCTCTAAATAAACTGAACTTCTGTTTGTGGTTTTTCATGTCTTCCCAGACATGCCATATATTTTATTCATGTTAAAATAAATTAAGTCAAAGTCGCTACATCATTACTATGCTATCATTTGGGAACTTTTATGTAATACAATTTTTAATTAAATTTTACTTTCCTTTTATTAAATACATATTAGATCACATATTTGTTTAATGAGATTTACTCTAATGTTACTGATATATTTATAAATTGTTGATATGATTTGGTATAACAAACAAGTTTTGGATTTACATGCCTATTTGAAGGATGCATAACTATCTGCATGTGGGAGATTGCATATCTCATTCCTTTTCAAGCCGCCAGTCTGAGTACTGTTCATTTGATAGCGGGTTAAATATTTCAAAGTTTTGGGCATACATATTTCATGACATTTCACTCCACTATAGATTTTTATGTTTTACACCACAGGAGGCTGTCAACATTCTAATCACTCCTGTGAGAGGTGCTGGCTGAAGCCATTGAACAAAATCATCCATTTGATTTAAGTATACAGTAAAGTGGCAAAATGTGAGGATAATCTCAGACTCATTATTTTAGTTCTGAAGATTCAGCAACATGTCTTCCACAAAGGCAAACAGAATTTTCCTGCTGAAGCATCTCTGATTATAAATGGAGACTTCGATCATTAAACCAATTCCATATTTCAAATCGTCAGTTCTGATTCTCATAATGCTTTTTGTCTGTGAGGACTAGGCAATCCTCTTGGAAACTTGGCCTCATGCTACTGCTCCAGGGCCTGAGTGTTCACTGTGGCACTTTGTTAATCTGTGTTACTTCTCCTTGGTTCTCATCAATCATTTTTTGAACTGTGTCATGGAGCTGCTCATAATTTAGGTTCATAAACTACTTAATAAAGGTGAAACTCTATGTCAGCTAACTTTCCTAGCCTTTGCAGGGTGTGGTAGGTGAAGAGAAAAAAATGCACCTGCAAATTAAAACATTTGCAAAAATGACCTGAATGCAAAATGATTAATATAACTTTATGCCTACATGTCCACTCACACATGTGCACACATACCACATACACATATATGTGCATTTTGGGGAAAGCAGCCTTCCATATTACTCCCAACTTTCCCCAAAATCACCTTGCTTTGTCAGATGGCATTAAGAAGATGCTGCTGATGTTATGCCCCTCTTGTATGCTCTGGTGATCCTTCACCACCATGTATCCAGAGCAATCTTTTAAAAACACAAATATCATAACTCACACCTCTATAAACTAAAGTCCCTGATTGCTCTTGAGATAATGTGTACATCCTTTTATAGAAGTTCAAGATATTCCACTAATAGGCTTACTGCTAGAATTCTATCCACAAAAAAACACTGCTTGTTCCTCTTCTTCCCTCAAGACTCACTTCACAGAATCCGCAAGTGCTGAATGTTTCAGATTCTCTTGATGCTCAACTTCTGCAAGAGCCATTTGGTAGTGAACATTGCTCAATGTCTTCTCCTGTCATATCTAAATACTTAGTATCTCGGTCAGTCACTGTGAGCAGCCTGCCTGAGCATCACTCTTATAAACACATGTTAAATATTGATTGTTGCTCACATCTCCCTACTACTTCATGAATATCTCCTACTGCCTTATACTATTTTTTCCCATTTATTCATCTGAATCCTCTACTTGGTTCTGAGTTAATTTCACACACTTGCAAAATGGTTCTGGCACATATTAAAATGGTTCTTTGTTAAATGGATATACAAATAATTCAGTACTATGTATTATTAGCAAGTTGTGTTGATGGAGAGGAGTCATTTGTCTATCTGTTGCTTTCATTGGTTAATTAATAAAGAAACTGCTTGGCTTCTGATAGGTCAGAACATAGGTAGGCGGGGAAGACAGAACAGAATTCTGAGAGAAAGAAGCTGAATGAAGCAGTCGTCATAGCTCTCCTCTCCGAGATGGACACATTAAGATCCTTCCTGGTAAGCTACTACCTCGTGGTGCTACACGAATTAATAGAAATGGGTTAATCAAGATATGAGAATTATCCAGTAAGAGGCTAGAGCTAATGGGCCAAGCAGTGTTTAAAAGAATACAGTTTCTGTGTAATTATTTTGGGTAAAGCTAGCCATGCGGGAGCCGGGTGGTGGGACACAACCCGCCACTCCTTCTACATTGTGTAATCCCTATAGGCACACAGATAATTTTAGATTCCAAGCTAAAATGGAAGTATTTTCTTAAGCAGAATTTTCAAGAGAAGCTTGTAAGTACAGGAGAGGGAGGCCACATCATTAATTTATGACTAGAAGGGGCTACACCATTAGTTTATGACCCAAATTCAAGCCAGACTGGCCATATATAATTTGTGTCATAACTATGTTCCCAGCCCCAGACTTAATATTCTATCTTCTTATACTACAAGATGCACATTTTTGGTTTTATACTTATGAATCTTTGAGGCATCAACCTTTATTATAAAAAGTACATGGAGGTATTTAGTGCTATTAATAATCAGTAAAATTTGGTGATAAGAAAATGAAAATGTAGCAATAAAATCATTTATTTACAGGTGCCATAAAATATGGGTCAACAAAAGCTCCACCTTTAAATGGTGTTCTAGAGAAGAGATTTGCCTGTGGTGGAGCCCCACAGATCTGCTACAGACCTTGCAGACTGGGAAAAGCCCAGATAGGAGCCTTGCATAATCACAATCAGATAGACCCCTTCCAACAACTGATGGAAACAGATGTAGAGACAAGGAAGTTGGTGAATCCTGCAGAAGAAAGGGAGGAAAATTATAGGAGTTGGAAGGGTCAAGAACACCACAAGAAACCCCACAGAATCCCTAAATCTGGACTCAGACGGGCCCACTCAGTGGCCCTCGGCATATATATTATGATTGTATAGCTTGTTTTCTTGTGGGACTCCTGTCTCTGACTCTCTGCCTGTTTTTGGAAACATTTCCCCCCTACTCAATTGTCTTGTCCACCCTTAATATGAGGGGATGTGCCTAGTCTTATTGCAACTTAGTATGCCACGTTCAGTTGATATCCCTGGTAGGCCTGTTTTTTTTTTCTGAAGGAAAATGGAGAAAGAATGAATGGAGAGGGGTTGGGGAAAAGAAGGACTCAGAAGAAAGGAAGGAGACAAAAGTATGTTCAGGATGTAATATATGAAAGAATAAATTAATAAAAAATTACACTCTTGAAAAACAACACCATGGGGGAACTAATATGATGCTTCAATAAGAAAAATAATTAAACATTAGAACCGTATGTTTGATAGCATTTCTCATTGTAAATGGGTACAACTGACTCTCAAAATACCCTGTACCCTGGAAACTCTTTACACAATCACCACCATTCTAATGAAAGAAAAGCAGATAGCTTTGTCACTGCTAATGTGCATGCATGACTCTACTTGGCACCATCATGCAGATACAAACCTAACAAATTTTAAAAGATACATTGATGGAGGAAGGTCATTGGCTAATAAAGAAACTGCCTTGGCCCATTTTATTGGTTAGAACATAGGTGGGTGGAGTAAACAGAACAGAATGCTGGGAGGAAGAGGAAGTGAGCTCAGACTTGACAGCTCTGCTCTCTGGAGCAGAAGCCATGCTCCCCTCTCCTGGGCAGATGCCATGAAGCAAGCTGCCAGGTCAGACATGCTAAATCTTTCCCGGTAAGACTGATGCTACACAGATTATTAGAGATGGGTTGATCGGGATATGAGAATTAGCCTGTAAGGGCTAGAGTTAATGGGCCAAGCAGTGTTTAAATGAATACAATTTGTGTGTTGTTATTTCGGGGCTAGCCAGGCGGCCAGGGTGCTGGGGACGCAGCCCCGCCACTCCAATTACAACAAAACATTCTCTGGGTCCAGATGGATTTGCTTGCCAGAATGGTACATGCAGTCTCACTTACACTGAGCACTGATATCTTGTGCTCAAAGTTGCCAGTAGAATGCCTTTCTACTCAGTTCGAATCACTTATTTGTGCCCTGAATGAAGTGGAAGGTACATACTTTATGCTCTATATAAAATAACAAACAATAATTCTGCAGTGATTTTCCTTCTGTCATACAAGGAAATAGGCTTACCAACATATTTGGAATGTGTCCTTTATAGTCAGTATATTGGGAAAGTGTTTTTCTGAAACAGCACATATATAGAGAAAATGCAAACCTAGGCTAGTTGCTTCCATATATCGAAGATGAGGATGGTGGAGTGTATTACTAAAATTCTGGCCACAAGTCCTGAAGTTCAAAGATTTAGATGCCAACCCTAGATCTGCCACTTAATTGACAATTTTTTGTTGGCAGGAAGAATGTCCAATCTTTATCTCAGTCACTTCATCTTAGATAACCTTGATATCTATACTACTCTGAACATTAAAATGTATATATTAACATATAATGAGTACAAAATGTTGAACAAAACTTGTCATCCAATATATGTTAAAAAATAAAAGATGGTTGTTTTTGTTAGTGATGATTCGGAAGCAGAAATGAAGATACAAGCTGTTGGGGGTTGAGGTAGGGGGACACCATGTAGAAAGCCAGTCTGGGCTACCCAGTGAGAACATGGGCTTTCTATTCTGTTTCGCTGGTCACTTGTGGCAGGCGAAAGTTGTGATTAAATAAGAAAAATAACAGAATTGCTGAGCAACCTGTAAAATAATTTTGAGTGAACAATTATGATTCACTGAGAAACTAATATCAAAAAGGTTTCAAGCCAATCCAATCAGGAGGACTAAATAAATCACATGAATTTTGTAGATCTCTTTATCTAAATTGGAGGAAATGTTGGTCATCTTCCCTAGCCTGCTATTAGGGAGATTTAAAAATATATTAAATGTTTAGCAGAAGAAATGAATAAGAAACACTCTCTGAAAGTGCCAGTTTGTGCATAGTGACTTGCAGTTTTCGACTGCTTTGAGACATCACAGGATACTGAAACTATGGATGGAAAGAGGCAGAAAAGTGGAAAATTAGTTCCTGAAATAATGTTTGTTCAGGCTGTCAGAGCAAGTCCATACCCCCTCCCCCAAGGCAGATATTTTGAAGATTGTGCTGGCTTCATTTTCTTGAGAGAATGGGAAGGAACAGAACGTTAATCATATCTGCCTATGTGTCATGTACCTTCAGAACTGCTCAATAAACATTAATTGATGAAGATGATACTATGAGGACTATGTTTTGAGAAATTGATTCACAGAAGTCAGCCTTAGGCATTTGTACCAATGTGATTGAATGTTTCCTACATCTTTCATTTAATTCTCTGTAAGACTATGCCAAGTAGCAAATGTCTTTAATTCATTTCCTAAACCTGCCTGTGTTCCTTTGTTCTTCCTTTCTTACTTCTTTCCTTCCTTTCTTCTTCCCTCACTTCTTCCCTCCTTTCCTCCCTCCCTTCTTTCCTCCCTCCCTCCATTCCTTTATTCATTAATTCGCTCATTCCCTGTCTCTTTCCTTCCTCCACACCTCTTCCCTACTTTTGTTCATTCCTTTCCCCTATACCTTTAAAAAATATTCCTTCTTGTTGTTTTATTTTGTTCTTTTATATTACCTATTTAAATACTGCACATTTCAGTATCAGCCCATTGTGTAAAAAGAGCAATAACACTTTACCTAAATTTATTCCTTTAGAATTAACACTTGACAGGCAGACTTGACAAACTTGAAAGATGAGAGAAGTTGACAGAGTCAATGACCTTTCTTTCTAAATTTTTAATTATTTTTATTTTTAAAATTTGTAACATGAAGGAAAAGTGGGCTTGTTGGGGTTTCTGTCCCACCTAGTCCCCCAACCATTTAGTCCCAGAGAAAATCACACAGAGAGTTTGCATAAGGTTATAAACTGATTGGCTTATTAGCTCAGGCTTTTTATTAGCTCTTGTAGCTTATATTAACCCATTATCCTTATCTATGTTAGCCACATGGCTTGGTACCTTTTTCAGCATGGCAGGTCACATCCTGCTTCTTCGATGATCTGGGCAGGAGTGGGGAGGAATGGGCTTCCTCCTTCCAGCATTCTCCTGTTTTCCTTCGCCCCACCTCTACTTCCTGTCTGGTTGACCTGCCTATACTTCCTACCTGGCCAATGAACATTTATTTAAAACATGATTGACAGAATGCAGGCAATTCTCCCACACTACTTTCCCCTCTTTTTTTTTTAAACAAAAGAAAATATCCATAGTTCATTTTTTTGGGAATGTGGACATAGTATTCCAGGCTACTTCCGGCTTGTTGGGGGCACTGATAATCTTATGGAGACCTAAAGAAAATTTAGTATTACGATCAAGTCCTGACTGAAGTATCCTGTGAGTCTTGATCATCTCAGGCAGCAGTTTTGAAACTGTTCTGGAAGAAGAACTCAGACATCTGGGCCATTTGTTCCTACTGGAGATTTCTCAGGTGGTCTTCCTTGATCAAACCTGACTTTTCTTAACTCAGAATAAATCCACAGCCTCTCATTTCCTGTAGAAACAAAAGCAAATGTCTTCTCCAAAGTAACATACATTTTGACTTCAATTTTGAAGTCAAGGTATTTTTAAAATACCTACCTTAGATTAATTCAGCAGCATTTATAAGCAAATATCTTTTAGCAGCTGTTGCTCTTTCCTCAGCATTCAAACAATTCAAAGAGAGCATAATAACATACAGTATCAAGATTCTCTGTATGTATTTATCTTCATGCAGCTTTATTTTAAACTCTATTTCTTTTATTTTTACTTTTAACTTTTGGCTTTTTGAGACAGGTTCTCTGTTATCTTTGTCCTGGAACTCATTCTGTAGACCAGGCTATCCTTGAACTCACAGAGCTCTGCCTGTTTGAGCCTCCCCCGTGCTGGGATTAAAGGTGTGTGCAACGATACCTTGAACTCACAGAGATCTGTCTACATCTGCCTCCCAGGCATTGAGATTAAAGGTGTTTGCTACCACATCTTGAAGTTACAGAGGACATCTACCTCTGCCTCCCAAGGGTTGGGATTAAAGGTATGTACCACCACACCCAACTACTCTCTTTCTTTTTTTTTTTAGGACTTTAACTATTTTTCAAGCTTGCATATATTTTTTCCATACTGTAAACCATTTAGAGGTTTTGTCTTTGAATCTCTCTTTACTGTATATCTCTCTTTTTCTGACTACATGAGTCTTTAATTTGCTAAGCAGTATGAAGAAGATTAAATCTGTGGCGTTGATGGCTAGATCCAGCCCATTTTTTAGCTTTCTGAGATTTCAGCCTCATGGCTGAGGTACTGGCTGTAGCCACGTTTATCACAACTCTATAACATTTCAAGGTCCGTGCCAGCAAGCAAGCTGTAACAGTGTGCTCAGAAACCACACTCAAAAGCTCTGTAGTCAGACTGCCTGTCTGAAAGAGTCAGAATTTGCCCTGGCAGAATGGCCTGCATTTTAAAATGAGGCTTCCTGGGCCCTGCCGACGGTGCAAACTCCAGCTATGGAGCATTTGTGGGCCTGGGTGTTTGTGTGCCCACTCAGGGTCAGGAGTAAAGTGGCTGAGGCTGTGCCTGTGACTCAGTGCTCCCTGTCTGGGCAGGAGGGGGAATCAGATTTACTAGGCGTGCACAAGCAGGAGAGCATGGCGGATTTCTGCCACCATACAGAGAGATGTTTCCAGGCTGTGCAGTGCTCTGCATGGCAGATATAGCTGTGTGTGCTGCATGCTCATTCTCAGAGTTAAAGTGCTGAGTGCAGCTCCTGCCTGGTGGCCCCAGAGCTAGCAGAAATAGTAAGTTCACCATTTTGAAATTGGAGAGAGGTGGAGCCAACATCCAGAGCAGCTCTGCCATGCTAGCTGTACAGTGTGCACAACTCAGAGGCACAAGCAGCTTTGCCATGTTGGTCTGGGTGGGGCAAGCAGGCAGTACCTGTATTTGACCTGGGATTGTCACAGTTTAGATTCTTAAGAGTTTAGCATTTTAAAAGCTCTTCAAGACAGTAGAGAATTAAAAATAATGCACTAGGACAGATTCAGACATAAAAGACCTCTAAACAGCTCATAGTGTTAGATAGACATATGTAGGCTTGGGAGAGAGAAGAAAAACAGTATTAAAAAGTCATAAAGTAAAGTTAATCCTTAAAAAAGGGTAAAGTCTTTAAAGAGACAGAGTACAGATAGTTATAGATTAAAAAAAATAAGCCACATAAAATTGGAAAATTCACAGAGAGTCTGGTTTATGTGTATTATTGTATTTTCTTTCAATTTTTTGACTGTGAAGGACCTAAATACAGAAAGACATTTTATTCTGTGGGCTGCTATGCTAAACCAATATGTTTGTTCTAAAGGTATCTTGACTTCAAAATTTGGGTCTAAGGATATGATGCTTTGTAAAAGAGGTTCTTCTTTTGTTTTCACAGAAGATGAGACCCTGTGGATTGCTTCTAGAGCAATATGGTATGATAGACCATGCCCTCCTGAAAGGTTGCTGTGAACACCCTCAAAAAATTACTTTGCTTGACTGCTGACTGAGAGGAACCTAGCAGAAAGGATGTGCCATAAATGATCTGATTAACAGCACCCCATATAGCATGAAGCAGTTTGGAGAGAAATAACTGAGCCCATATTCCCAAATATTGTTTAGAAATATTTTTTTTACATTTAAAGGAGGAGATGATATAGATACAATTAATTTGCATTAGTATGAATCTTGGTTTGTTGATATAAATTTATGGTCAATTTTGTTATATGTATATGTATTTCTGCTCTTGATTAAGGTATTGTGATTGTGTAGTTCATTTAAAAATGTATAATTAGGAAATATAGGTTGTTAATGGATAATCATTGATAATAGTCAAGCTTGTAGTCATGATAGTTAGATTTTCTAGATATATAAAGATATATTTCAGTTATATAGGCATTATTCATATCTTTCAAAGACTACAGAATATGGCATTTTAAATGTTTTAATAACTTAGGACTTTTCATGACAATGAGACACGTCTGCTCCTGGCAGCACCAATCTACTTCAAGAGGAAAAATGGGCATCGAAGAGGCTCCTTATGGAGTTTGATAGCCATTTGGGCAAGAAACTGCTCTTGCCTGGATTGTTACATAAACTGGATACAAAGAACTCACAGAGAGAGCATTGCTGAACTTGCCTAAAGATGAGATGATCCTTCAGGCTTCTCCTGATTCATGAAGGAGTCTGCAAGACATTCTGCAGGACACAGCAGAAAGTAATTGAACTGTCTTTGAAATTTCCTACTTCGTGGAAATGTCTTCTGGATACTATGGGCCTGAAGGCTGAATAGGATGCCCCAGCAGCACAGAAGAACTTTGGGTGACTGTCCAGGCAGTGAGATGTCTTTGTCATTTCTAGAGTTTTGGAAGTTGTTTGCTTAGGTGATATTATATCCTCCTGGAGTCTTTAATGGAGTTGAAGAATGGATAGTTATAGTTTTACTTAGTTATGATAAAAGATAAAATAGATATAAATACTGTAACTGTATTCTTGCTTGATAACTGCTTTGCTATATGTAATTTTACTATGTTAAAGTAAAATCCTTTCTTTTTTGTTTAAATCAGAAAGGTGAATTAGTGTAGGAAGTCCTTCTGTATTTGGGTTGCTTTCATTGGTTAATAAAGAGACTGCCGTGGCCTTCTGATAGGGCAGAAACTTAGGTAGGCGGAAAAGACAAAACTGGATGCTGGGAGAAAGAAGGCAGACAGCGAGAGCCACCATGGAGTCACCAGAGTCACATGCTGAATCTTTCCCACAACCTCATGGTGACATACAGATGATTAAAAATGGTTTAATCAAGATGTGAGAGTTAGCCAATAAGTGGCTAGAGATAATGGGCCAGGCAGTGTTTTAATTAATACAATTTCTGTGTAATTATTTCAGGGCTAAGCTAACTGGGCAGCAGGCCATGGCCCACTCCTCATACTACAACAAAAATTAAAATATATTTATATTATTTACCTGTTCCTTTACCTCCCTGTAATCACTCCATAACATTTGCTCAAATTCATGACCTCTTTTTCTTTAATTGTTCATACATATGTAACTTGTATATATATAATTACAATATATATATATGTGTGTATAATTTTATATGTATGTAAGCTACATATATAGAGAGAAAGATTTGGATATGCATGTATGTATATGTACATATATGCATATATACATGCACACATATATTCAAAAACATAAATATGTCCTTTCACATTGTTATTCATATCTGCATGATTTTAGTACTGACCATCAGTTTTATACTGTTGTTTATGCTATTTTTACCATTCATTGAAACTAGGGTTCAAAAGGCCTTTCTGAGCTGTGCATTCTTTTGCAAGTATAGTAACTTTGAGGATGTGAAAAAGCTAGTATTGACATCATTTATTCCAAAGGGAGCTGGCCCAAATGCTTAACTGAACCTTTAGTTAAAGCACAAGAAATAGCTTCCTGGTTGGAACAGGAGTTCGTGCCTGCATCCCCCTCTCAGCACTGGGACACTGTCTGACTGGAACCTGTAAGGTCTCTGTGCATGCTGGCATAAACTTTTGGCGTTCATGTGTGCACCATCCCATGTATTCTGGAAGACATGGTTTCTTTACTGTTCTCCATTCCCTCTGGCTCTTAAAACCTTCCAGCCTCCTCTTCCACATAACTCCGAGTCTTGAGGGGAGAGGGGAAGGCTTCATCGCATTTAGAAATGACTTTTCAAAAGTCTGTCAGCTACTCCACACTGTCCAGTTGTGGGTCTCCATCTTAGTTTCCGTGTGCTGTGAGAGAAAATGTCTCTGATAATAACTGACTCATATGGTTTTTATTGGACATTTTTTTATCTTACTGACCTTTTATATGTGTATCATGATTTCCAAACTTGCATTTTGTATTTTTTATAAGTTTTATGTGTATATGTGTTTCATGTGCCTTCTCACTGTTTTTTGTTTGTTGGTTTGTTTTGGTTATTGTTTGTTTATTTGTTTTACTTGTTGTTATTTTGTTTTTAATTCTGATTTGATTATTTTCTGCATGTGTTGTTTGCTGCTTGTTTTCCAAAGTGAGAAAGAAGGTGTGCAGCTGGTTAGGTGGGGAAAATAGGGAGGGAAAACTGTGATCAGAAAAAGGTTTTATGATAATATTTTTCAATAAAAATAAAGATATGTAAATACAGAGTACCTAAACCAGTTTCTGAGATTAGTCCCTCTCTTAGGGTTGTGGAATTCTTCATCCCCTTTAGGCATGCGCATGTGGGAATATTTCTTATCACATAAGGTAACTATGATCCCAAGGCTTTCATTTAGATAGTGTTAAACTCTGAGAATTTTATTTTTCCTAGAATATAATTTATTTGAGAGGGAATCGTAGAATTGCAGCTCTTAATGTGAGAATGTCTACGTTATTGATACATAAGCAAATAAAACAAGCAAGGGCTAGATCAGAAAACTTGCATAACATTTTAATAATGTACCATGAGATTTGCAATTTTTCCTTGAAAATCTAAAGTTAGGTTTATTTTAGAACCATCAGAGTTTTGTTTGGAGCCCCCAAAGTCCCACAATCCCATGTTAAGTAAATTCTCACAGAACACTGGAATCTAATACATAGATAAGGAAGCATTGTGCATGCTCCATTGTTCATGTAGAGCTCAGAAAAGGACTATAACACATAAGACAATGTTTCACATCTTGGAAAGTGCCCAAATCCTTCTGCAAATGGAAAGAATGTACTGTTTCTGAGTTATTGAGAATAATGTTTTTTCCTGGGACGTAGTCACTTAACATTATTTTAAAGTTTCTTGGTGTTAATCTGTGTTATTTGCTTTCTGTCATCCCTGCTCTACCATGGCGGCAGGTTTTATGTGTCTGTCTAAAAGCAATCTATTTTTAATACTTCTTCCTTGATTTTGAGATAAGTCTATCTCTTTCTCCATACCTCTCTCAGATCAATTAGGATAGTGGTGTGGTATAAACTTTTTGAACTTTTCCTACCTCTAATCCTCATGCTCCTGGAATACAGAGCAGTTTATTCTAACCTGTTATCTCAGTGTTCTCAGCATGATAATCTTTAACCTCAGAATGAGAAAACGTAACAAAGCAAAGAGAGGGTGAGGACTATTACCAAATATTTCTCTTAAATATTTTTATTTACTCACTGCATGCAGTAGAGAAGCCTCCCTCTTTCTCTTTTAATTATATGCCTGATGAAAAATTGAAATTGGCTTGTCTGTATAGGAAGTGAGTCCAGAAATCATTCTGCCATATTTCTTTTCTACATTATTGTTATTATCAAGTTTGTACTGATTCATATGGTGCTCAGCACAGTAACTCTCACACAGTAGAAAATCAATAAATGCTTTTTTGATTAAATGTAAATTCCCTCATGGGTAATTTAAACTATTATTCTCTTTGTGATATGCGGCCTGATTAGAATTCTTGATCAAGGTAAGTCTAAGACCATACTTTGTTGTTTATGTGATTAAAGGAAAGAAAGATTGCTGAGAATTGACCAGCGAACAGCTCTTGGCCTTCTTACTATATAACATATGGGAGTGAGGTTGAATGTGTTTGACAGGTATTCGATGTCAGATCCACCACTCATTTCTATGAAAAATTGGACGAATCACTCACATTCCACATTTTCTTCAATATGACATTAGTAATTAGTGTTGGTAAAAAATTGTATAGGAATTAACATAGAAAACTCATTTAAAGCAACTTCTCCTAGGATCTTTGTACTTACCCTAGGAATGAGCACAGAGTGTTCTCTCTCAAAGAACTCAGGCCAACAACAGAACCGTGGAAATTGTGCTAATGCTTTCTTGCAGTTTGCTAGCTTAAACATAGCCTCTGTGAAGACTGTTCCTGTCCTTTGTATCTTATATGTGATGTTCTTCTGGCAGATTGTTCTCATTATTTCAGCAACAGAACACTTTAGTACTCTTTCTTACACTTCATGGGTGAAACAAATCAAAACAGGGTCTTATAAAAATTAAGATACATAATAAAAATATTAATGAAATAGAGTAGACAATTAAGTCATATTAGTTTTTCATGACCATTCAAAGTAATACAAACCTATAATCAACTATATGTGCAGTGTGTGTAATTTTTCTACCTTCCTTTGGATGACCATTGGTTGGCTTCTTCTAGTTTCTTATCTTTCTGAATGTGAGTTATGTCTTTATATTTTCAAAAGCATCCATGGATTTTTAATAGGCCATGTGCTAGAGCTACAATCTATCAAATCACCTTGTTATTTCTACATCTCAAATTGACAAGAAAAAATTATTAAACTCTTATTCTGCTCAATAACCCCTAGTTGGCATTTTAACTTAAAATTTTATATAAATATCAATACATACACAAATGAAACATTGATATTATATAAATATATTTTAAGTTTTAGTAAAAAACATGATACAATAATGAGTATTTTTAGAAATTTTATGAGAAATAAAATAACTAGAGAACTCAGGTAAAGACACCTTTTCTTTGAGACTTTGTAATTACCATAGAAATGAGCAGAGTAGTTCTTTCTCAATGAACTTGGCAGTCACAGAATAGCACAAGTATGTGTGCATAATGCACATAGAAGTGCCTGCACACACACATATACACTAATACACACATACACACATGATGCACCAACTACAAACACAGAATTTATAATTCATAAAATTAAATGTTTATTGTGAAAACTGAGGTTCACAAGCATAGATTAAATACTAAGGAAAACCATTTATAATTCATAATTGTGCTAGCTTTTCTGTTGGAGTGATTTAAAATATTTCTGGTATTTAATATGATTCAGAGAAACAAGCATATAATATTATATAAAGACAATTTACATATTAGATGAATTTTATTTTTATATATCTACAAATCACAGGCAATTTCATAAGCCAAATTCATTAATTCTGAACTGACATGAAATGTTTTTCCTTTCTTATGTAAAAAAGTTAAATGAAGATTTCCTTCCTCTCAAGAATAAGTCATGAATTGATTTCCATACTTCAGTTGATTAGTATAAATGATGATAAGATTTGAGAAGAATTCAGGAATCATCTCAAAATTAGCATTTTGACATTATGTCAAATGGCAAAAGAGATGAAATTTTTAGCATTAATTACACAAGAAGTACTTTATGTTACTGTCTTACTTAGGGTTTCTATTGCTATAAAGAGACAACATGACCATGGCAACTCTTATAAAGGAAATATTTACTTAATCCTCATGGTAGAAAACATGGCTGAATACAATTTAGACATGGGACTGGAGCAGGAGTGGAGAGTTCTCCATCCAGATCGGCAAGCAGCAAGAAGAAAGAGTGACACTGGGCCTGGCTTTAGCTTCTGTAACCCAAAGCCTACTCTGCAGTGACACACTTTCTCCAACAAGGCCACGCCTCCTAATAGTACTACTCCCTATGAGCCTATGGGGACCACTTTCATTCAAACCATAGCGGGTACCCTTGCACATGCACAGGAAGCCCTACACTGGGCAACTATTTCAGTCAATTCATTCTGTGCAAACCCAGACTTGGTTCAGTTATTAAGTTAACATGCATTGTATAACAAGTAGCTGGAAGCTTGATATTTGGTTTTATATTTTTCTGATTTTTAAATGTTGTGTTATAGTCATAGATATTGATTTGTTTTCTTTCTAATTGGGGCAGTTAACTTGTAAACATTTTAATGAACCGCATTGATGAGGAATTTGTGCTGTCAGTTGTGTACTTTGTTATTCTTTCTAAGTATGTCACTCTCTATTTTTAATAATTTCTGAGTATATATAAAAATTACCACTCGTATAACAGATGGCCAAAAAACAGTTAAGTTCAGTTCTGCCTCCTTCCCTTATTGACTTGCTAACATTGGATTTGGTTTTAGAGCCCACTGTTCTTTGCTGCATATGCCCATCATAAAACATTCCTCCCAATACAATTACTGACAACAGAAAATGAAGCTATATTAAAATACACGTTATAAATTATTTTCAGCATATTTATTCATCCCATTTTAGGAAAATCATCTACTCTCAACCAGCTGGACACAGTAAGTTTGAATTCAGCTTTATATTAGGGAATAAAGGCAAATAAATAGTAATCAGACCATTAAAAACAGATACACAAAGAACAATTTGGTAAAATGACAAGTTTTGTTATTACTTGGTTTGAATACTAATATATAAGGAACCACTTCACTAAAACTATGGGTAAGTTACTAAATATTAACTAACCTGTGCTTCCTTTTTCTTGCTTTTGTCTTGTTATTGATAGTTATAGATGTTGTTCCTCTTTATCTTCCTGTCATATCTTTCCATCCTCTCTCTTTCTTTTTTCTCAAGGCCCAGTCATCACATCTCTCTAAAACTGTGATACTCTCCAGCCCCTGGATTATAGTTTGTCTATCATGAAACACTATCATATTTGTGTATATGCTTTTAATTAATTTACATGAACAGTGTTGGACAAGTGACCTCATCTCCTTTCTCTCCCCTCCCACTCAGTTGTGTGTGTTTGTGTGTATGTGTGTGCACCTGCACTTGCACTTGTGAAAAGATGTGTGCATACACAGAGGCCAGAGGTCAACATTAGGATTTGCTTTAGTTAGGGTTGCTACTGCTGTGACCAAAAGCAACCTGGAGAGTGAAGGGTTTATTTCACTAACTGTTCCATATAACAGTTCATCATCAAAAGCAGTGCGTGCAGGAACTCAAGCAAGGCAGGGACCTGGAGACAGGGTTGAGGCAGAGGCCGTGGAATGGTCCTGCCTACTGGCTTGCTCCTCATGACTAGCTCAGTCTACTTTCTTATAGAAGGGTGGCCCCACCCACAATGGGCTGGGCCATCCCACATCAATCACTAATTAAGAAAAGGCCCTACAGGCTTGCCTATACCCCAATCTTAGGAGGCAATTTTCTCAGCAGAGGTTCCCTCCTCTCTGATGACTCTAGCTTGTGTCAAGTTGACATAAAACAAGCCAGCAAAGGACTTCCACCCCTTAATGAGCAAGGCCACCTCCTAGGAATCTAGAGCAAAGTTACTCTGGGGAGCAGCCGGTGGGACTCATGGCCATGTTAGCTGAGAGTGGAGTTTGGTCTGGTCCCTGGAAGCGGAGGATGTGAGGACGAGGTGGAAGAGCTCCTGGCAGGAGGAGGAAGAACAGGCAGGTGCAGGACAGAGTCCCCTCAACCCAGTTCCAGGGTCTGCCTCCTCCCAGGCTCCCACATGCCAGTGCCCAATGTCAAGAAGGCTGGCGTGAGTAACAAGTGTCATGGCACAGAGAAGGGACATGAAGAATGGAGGCTGGCCCCGCTTCGTCCTCACTCCCTCATCCTTCTTCCGATCTAGTGGAAGCTCTGGTTCAGAGCTACCGGAGAACAGCAGGAGTCTCGCAAAAGAACTGAACACGTGTACTTTGTGGTATACAAAAGGTAGGTGTTTACCTTTTTGACAGAGACAGTCGCTCCCAACTGCCTTCTTTGGGGGTCTCTAGTGCCTGTCTTCAGTCATTAAAGTGAGATTTCTCTTTTGCATAATGATAGTCCTCCCACAAATTAAGGGGCCATCAAATGAGTCACCGCACAGTAGACTGTTAAGACAGTCCTGACACATAGAAAGGCCGTGTAAGAGCAGGGGCTGGGGTTTGAGCATGTGCCTAGCATGTACATATAAAAGGCTCTGCTTCAATCTCTGAGAGGAGGGGGGAGAGGAGAGGGAGAGAACAGTGCAAAAGTGCTGGCCCTAGTGGGAATGAGGGATGAAGGAATTTGGGACAGTGAGCAGAAGGAAAGGGTGTCAGGAGGGCTACAGCAAGGTAGATGACCTGGTGAATCGAGAAGGCTCTCTATTATGGAACGGGCTCCAAGGTGCCCTCTCCCCAACAGGAGAGCTAAACAGGCTGGTAGGCAGCAGAGCTGTTTTCCTCATGATGTTGTCAAGGTAGGAATATTTAGGAGAAGTATATTGCAATCTTCTAGCTAAATATTTCTTATTTTATGAGGTAGAACTTTATAAATTTTTCACATAAAATATAAATCTTATCATACCATTTTTTGTGTATAAGTGTTTATCCCACTCAAGTAATGATGATTTTAGTTTATTAAAGGGATCATGTCATTTCAAAATAACTTTCCCCTCATACTTACATTCTTTTTTTTCCCAGGCAGGTGTCCAAGGGGATTTCCACAACTAGTTCCGTGGGCAGCAGAGGAGAGGGTGCCTATACTGGCCTTATCCTATAGGCACCCTGATGAATATCTTGCATATCACCATAGAACCTTCATCTGGCGATGGATGGAGATAGAGACCCACATTGGAGCACTGGACTGAGCTCCCAAGGTCCAAATGAGGAGAAAAAGGATGGAGAACATGAGCAAGGATGTCAGGACCGCGAGGAGTGCGTCCACCCACTGAGACAATGGGACTGATCTAATGGGAGCTCACCAAGGCCAACTGGACTGGGACTGATGGAGCATGTGATCAAACTGGACTCTCTGAATGTGGCTGACAGTGAGGGCTGACTGAGAAGCCAAGGACAATGACACTGAGTTTTGACTCTATTGCATGGACTGGCCTTGTGAAAGCCTAGTCTGTTTGGATGTTTACCTGTCTAGACCTGGATGGAGGGGGAGGACCTTGAACTTCCCACAGGGCAGGAAACCCTGACTGCTCTTAGGACTGGAGAGGGAGGGGGAAGGGAGTGGGAGGAATGGGAGGGAAATGGAAGGAGAGGAGGAGGTGGAATTTTTTAATACATAAATAAATGATAAGTAAATAAACATTTCTTTTGAATGTATTACTTACAGAAAAATTGTGAGAAAACCAAATAAAACCTTTGATAGTCTACTTCCATAGAAGAAAATGAAGTATGTGGTGATAATTTTCATAGAGGTATGAAGGTGTTGAGACATTAGGAAGAAAGCAAAAATGTTAGAACTATATTTATCTTTTTGTTGATTCCTTTCAAGAGCAGCTTCAATACTTTATTAAGGTACCACCTCAAGGTATATTAGATAAAAAAAACTGTATATTAACAATGTATATTCTGATCTTATTAAGCCAAGAGAAATAATACATCAATCACATAGCATATTTCTGAGAGGTGGAAATATATCGAAGCTTTTAAGCTTTTATTTTCCTAAAGCAGTAGGATTATGGTTGAAGGAATGGCTGTCAAAACCATAAGACAATGATAATTGTATTATTCCTTTAAAAAATTATATGTTAGCCGGGCGATGGTGGCGCACGCCTTTAATCCCAGCACTCAGGAGGCAGAGGCAGGCGGATCTCTGTGAGTTCGAGACCAGCCTGGTCTACAGAGCTAGTTCCAGGACAGGCTCCAAAGCCACAGAGAAACCCTGTCTCGAAAAACAACAATAACAACAACAACAACAAAAAAAAAAAACAAAAACAAAAAAAAATATATATGTCAGAGGACAATTGAATGTTAATTTCTTCAGAAAAGGAATGATGCTTACATTAGAAGGAAATGACCCTTTGGTTTTAATGTTGATATTGGCTTTTATAGTAGAGAGTCGGCTTACGCAGTCTCAAAGTCCCTTTGCCAATGGGGCCTTGATCTTAGGCAATGCATGGGCTTTGGGCTGCTTTCCTATTGGAGAAATTAGTTTACTGAAAGGCCCCATGTTCTACCAGGTGACAGCCTTTTGGCTTTTCAAGCTCATTCAATATGTTTAAAAATCTAATATAGTTACGAAACTTCCATTTCAATAAAATCTCATTTCATCATTTTATATCTGAGATTATTTACAAAACAAAAACACAACCTGTTGACTGAAAGTAGAAAGATAATTTTAAATTTTGCTAAGATATTGGTTGCATGCAATATATTTTATCATTATTATTGGTTATATAAATGAGATCCCTACATTTTATTTATGCACTATTTTATTTTTATCTTAATTAAAATGGCTAAATATTTTATTGATATTTAGATAAAATATTTTGAAATTGAATACTACTCTACATCCATTTTGCAGATAACAGTACTTTAAAAGGTTATGAATAGGCTTTTAGGGGTTGTTATGTTTAGATATGAGCATAATTGTCAACTTTCATTTCAAAGAAGAGAAAATTATATTATGAGACCAGAATATTTAGAATTTCATATACTACATCTTTTCTAAACTATTATATTAATAAGCTTTTCAAACATATTATCTTTTTAATGAAATAAAGATTTATTAAGAAAACAAAGCACACTAGGAAATCATAATAAATATTGTGTAAAGCTGATGTACTCTTTTGCTTAATGTAACATTAAGACTGATAGTGGGGTCTCCCAGTTCTTAAAAAGAATAGTATCGATTATCATCAGAAAAATTTTGTCTGTTTATCTACAGGATCATGAAACATACTCGTATATCTTAATTTTGTCTGTTCTGATTCAGAAATTATACATTATTCTAGTGGGGAAAATGTATTTTAAATAAACATAGTGTCTTTCTGGGATGAATTTTTTAAATTTTTTTAAATTTAATTTTATTATTATTATAAATTTTCACCTCCTCCCTTCTTCCCATTTCCCTCCCCTTCCCCTTCCCCTCCCTCTTCAGTCCCAATAACAGTCAGGGTTTCCTGCCCTGTGGGAAGTCCAAGGTCCTCCCCCCTCCATCCAAATCTAGGAAGGTGAGTATCCAAACAGACTAGGTTCCCACAAAGCCAGTACATGGAATAGAATCAAAACCCAGTGCCATTGTCCTTGAATTTCTTTGAATAAACACGCAAATGCCATACAAGGTTTGCTAGACAACAGATAGCTTAAGGTCACACATGGGTAATACACCTTACCATGGCATTAATTTTTGACCTCCTTAGTACTATATTTAGCATTGTTTTTCTCAAGTAAGTATCATCCATTTAGCTGTGTGCTCAAGATGCTAGTGAAATAAGGCTTTATGCTAATACACATACAGTAATTGCCAGAAGTAGTGACACACAACTTTTGTCCCAATACAAGGGAGGCAGAGGCAAGAAGATCTCAATGAGTTCCAGGACAAACTGATCTATGTAGAGAGCTCCAAGCTTGCTAAGTTTACATGGTGATAACCCATCAAAAAAATAAACAAATAAAAAAAGTTGTAAACATAATAATATGTTCATATATTGAGGCCCATTCAATGTTGAAAAATTTAAAACTTTCTATTTATTTCTAGAGCAGAGAGACATATCTTAGACAGGCATATTAATTTCCCAAGAAATATCTTGTTAAAGTGATTTGCTTCAAAGACTCTTCAATGCTGGGTTGTTTCAGGCTCAATTCTGACTGTACCTGAAGACACACATCACTTTCTTATTCTATTTGAGGTATGCTGATAAAAAAGTTAGAGAACCCTGCTACTGAAATACAGGATGAAGAGAATGCTGGGATTGTTTTCTGGAACAATGTGAAAGTTTTCTGCAACATATTTCTTCTTAGCATGTATAATCTGATAGGAAAAGAAACTTAACTGAACTCAGGCTGAGTTTCCATAGGGTGCTCTTGATGCCAGGCTTAATCATTGTAGTCACAATTATCCCAAGAGGCATTTAACAACTGGCACCAAATAATAGGAACCAAGTTCCATTTTTATAAGTTGAGAAAATTTAGTGTTGTCAAGGATTCTGCACTACTTGCAAAGAGAAGATGAACTCCTTTCAGCACATTGAGTTACAAAAAAAAATATGCTTTTGCAAGAAAAGATCTCTGCTAGACATATTTGAATAAACTAGGTAGATTTTTGTCTTTCAGCCTAGAAAGGAAAATACCTGAGATTCAAAAAGAAAATCATTCCAAGGAGTGGTATCGCTAGATTTTGAGACAGATTGATTTACATTTTTTTGAGAAATAGTAATATTAATTTCCAAAGAAGCTGTAAAAGTTTGTACTCCTACCAGCAGTGGAGGAGTGATCCCCTGACTCCACATCCTCTCCAACATAAGCCATCCTCAGTATTTTTTATCTTGATCATACTGACAGGTATAAGATGGTATCTGAAAGTCATTTTGATTTGTATTTCCCTGATGATTAAAAGATCTTTTCTTAAATGTCTTTTGGTCATTTGATATTCTTCTGCTGAGGATTCTCTATTTAGCTCTGTACACCATTTTATTTGTATTATTATTATTTTATATTTAGTTTTTTTGAGTTACTTATATATTTTGGAGATCAGGCCTCTGAGAGATGTGTGGTTGGTGATGATCTTTTCCCATTCTGTAGGCTGTCATTCTGTCTTATATCATACCACAAGAACACTTGTTTAACATTGTTTATAGCAGCATTGTTTGTAAAAGTCAGAAACTGGAAATAACCTAGATGTCCCTCAACTGAAGAAAGGATAAAGAAAATGTGGTACATTTACTCAATGTTGTATTATTCAACTATAAAAAACAACGATATCATGAAATTTACAAGAAAATGGATGGAACTACAAAAAGCATCCTGAGTGAGAAAACCTGATTCAGAAAGACAAACATGGTATGTAGTCATTCATAAGTGGCTATTATACATAAAGCAAAGGATAAACATACCACAATCCACAGCTCCAAAAAAGCTAGGTAACAAGGAAGACCCTAAGAGGGACATATGGATCATCCAAGGAAGGGGAATTAAATGAGATCTCCTGGGAATACTGGGGACAAGAGAAAGTTTGTATAGGCAAGGTGATGGGAGATGAGAATATAAGGCAACAGGATGGTTAAGGGGGGTAGAGAGAGTGAGTGGGAGAGCAATGAAAGCTAGATCTTCATAAGGAGAACCACTATGAAGTTAGGGAGAAACCTGGTGCTAGGAAAATTCCCAAGAAACCACAAAGATGACCCCAGCTAAGACTTCTAGTAATGGTGGAGAGGGAACCCGAACTGGTCTTCCTTTGTAATCAGATTGGCAAATACCCCAACTATCATCATAGAGACTTCATACAGTAACTTACAGAACCAGATGCAGAGATCCACAACCATGCACTATGATGAGTTCAGGGAATCCAGCTGAAGAGAGGGAGGAGGGAATATATGAGCAAAGGAGGTCATATACAAAAGATGTTCAATCACACTACAAGGACATTTGTTCAACTATGTTCATAGTAGCATTATTTGTAATAGTCAGAACCTAGAAACAACCTAGATATCCATCAATCAGAGAATGGATAAAGAAAATGTGGCACATTTACACATTAGAGTGCTACTCAGTGGTTAAAAATCAAACAAACAACAACATCTTAAAATTTGCAAGCAAATGGGCAGAACTAGAAAAAAAATCCTGAGTGAGATAATCCAGATCCAGAAATATGAACATGGTAGGTATTCACTCATAAAATATATAATAGCTATAAAGCAAAGGATATTGAGCCTATAGTTCATGATCCTATAGAAGCTAAGTAACAAGGTACACCCTAAGAAAAACATACATAGATCCACCTGAAAGGGGAAGTACCCAAGATTGCATAAAAAACTGGGCGCATAGGGGTGCAGGGAGTAGGGAAGGCAGAAGGGAAGATACGGGTAAAGGGGGAGGGTGGAGGAGAACTTGAGGGAACAAGATAATTGAGATGGAGTAAGGACAGAGATGAGAGCAAGGAACGAGATTTTTGATTCATTATGTTGCTAGCAAGAAGCCTGGCACTAGAGAAATTCCCAGGAATCCACAAGGACCCCATCAAAGATCCTAAGCAATAGAGGAGAGGTGCTTGAACTGGCCTTGCTCTGTAGTCTGAATGATAAATATTTTAAATATCCCCATAGAATCTTCATCCAGCAATTGATGGAATCAGAGGCAGAGACACACATTGGAGCACTGAACTTAGCTCCCAAAGTTCAGCTGAAGAGTGGGAGGAGTGAGAATATGAACAAAGAAGTCAAGACCATGATGGGTATACCCACTGAAATAGTTTACCTGAGCTAATAGGAGCTCATTACCTCCATTCGGACAAGGTAAGAAACAGCAGATATCCAAACTAGTCCCTCTGAATGTAGGTGACAGTTGTATGACTGGAGCAGACTGTGGGGCCATGGCAGTGGGACCAGGATTTATCCCTATTGCTTTTCCTGGCTATTTTGGAACCTATTCTCTTGATGGATACCTTGCTCAGCTGAGATATTGTAGGGAGGGTCTTGGACCTTCCCCAAAGCAATGTGTTTTACTCTCTCTGAGGAGTGGATGGGGGTGGATTGGGAGAGTAGGTGGAGGGAATGGGAAGATGGGATGGAAATGGAACTGATATTGGCATGTAAAATGAAAAAAAGATAGCTAGTTTTCTTTAAAAAATATAAAAATACTTAAAATAAAATAGAATCCTATCAAGGATTCTTATTGGCATAAACTTCCATATTCTTTCCAATTTGTTGATTGAGTTTTGTATATGTTAATAATACATCTTCCTCTCTGTTAGTCACATATATTCTGAGTTCCAACATTATTCATATAATTTTTATCTTCTGTCCTCTTATCTTGTTTCTGACTTCATTTTAGTCTCTTTCTGCCTCAGTTTTTCAAGAAGAATAGTTATCATCAAATAAAATTGAATGGTTTCTATGCTTTAAAAATCTCTGAACATTATTCTATAAACATTTCAAAAATTACCTGTACTTTCAAGTTATAGTACACTCTGTTTCCCCTGCTACCCTCTCCCATTTCCACATCACCTGAAACCGTCATTTCATAGTCCACTCCAGAGTGAAACATACTAAATCACGCTCTCTTTATCCTTTTTTTTTTCCATTACTATCCAATGGACCACATTTTTCTCCTTTAGAAATCTCTACTCTTTGTTCATCCAGTTTTTTTTAATTGCCTCCTACAAGTATCACCCATCTATTCTAACAATCTGAGTCATGAGCTCCTTCTTGAGCAGGCAAAGTAAAATAAGAAGCAAATTAAGTCAGGTCAGCACCTATGATGTAATGTCGTCCTTCTGAAGATATATGAAAACCACAGAAATGAAAATGAGTGGTTTGTTTTTATAATTTATAACAGTGAGAGCACCAGCCTATATTACCTGTATTGTGCAGAAGCTTAAAAGTCTGCAGAGAAGAGGAAGCGCTGTCTGGAGGAGGATTGGATGAGTGATAGATCCTAAATGGATCCTAAATCTTGTAGGAGGTGGGATAACTGAAAATGTAACAGCCATTATGGATTGATTGATTGAGGAAGAATAGTCAGCTTTCCTAATGGACCTTGATTTGGATATAAGGGAACAGGGGATGGCTAAAATTTAGGGAACCATTAGTCCTTGATAAAGTACTCATCATTGGGGTCATTAGCTGAAGAAACTGCTTATGGAAAAATTTGGTTAATGTCTCAGATGTGTGTGTGTGTGTGTGTGTGTGTGTGTGTGTGTGTATGTGTGCGTGAAAGACAGAGACAGAGAGAGAGAGATGTGGACATTGTTTTTCTTTCAATATTATTTACCATGAGGGCCAACTTTCAGGGAGAAAGGGAGAATCCTGATGAGATGTTATTACTCCACCATAGCCCATAGCTAGTCCTGCACTGCAGATGAAGATGAACACACTATTGCTCATCACTTTCACCTGAAAACCAATGAAGGCAGTGGCACATACATGGTGGTCCACACAGTGACTGGACACTCCTATGATTGGTGGACTTCTCTAATATATGGCAAGGTAATTTATTATCCACAGTGATTTTGAGGAAAGTACATAATTTAAAGTAATTTAACTACATAATTATTTATTTTTCTCCTCATAAAGATCAGAAGATTCATTTAGAAATTAGATAAAAAATGCTTTTCCACTTTTATTTTTCTTCCTGATGTTTTTCTCCTATCTTTTAATTTTTATTTCACACAGAGTAATGTATTTCTGTTCTAAAATCTATACTCTGTCACCTGAACCAGGTACATAGCAGTGATTCAGATCAAGAAACAGATAAATCACTTGTGATTGATAATAGAGTTATACACCAGCAACAGAAAATGAATTATGATAAAGAAGAATCTCTCCTGTCGTGCTGAAGGGCAGGTATTGTGGGCTTAATGTTGTATAAATTCAAAGCCCAAAGATTTTAGGGTTTTATGAAACACTGCTATAAATCACAGCACAAAACACTTCTGTATTTCACAGATCACACATACACATTTTTTCCCTTTATTTGACAGATACATTTCAAGATTCATTAGGTTCTCTTTTGCTATAATTCTCTGAATAAAATGTATCCTGCTCTTATATACATTCAAGGAGAGAGGAAAATGTTTCAGTGGACCATATATCAGAGTCCCAGAGAACAGACACCTTCTACAAGACTGAGGAAACAGCAAGCTGTCAAATTTATTTTCACTGCTTTTTCTCCTTATGTAGAGTATGTGCCATAATTACTATTTTCCTTTAATAATGCCATAATTTATATGCAATATAATAACATGTAAATTTCAGTAACATTTCACTTATTATACTATCACTAAAAATAAGATCTAAATTACTGTTGTGCTTTAGATACCATTCTACAATATACCAGTCTATTCACATCTACCCCTTGTCAGTAGTCTGCTATTCCAAAATAATTACTGAACTACTAAATATGCATTGCTGAACTTAATGTACACTGGGAAGTATGGCTGGACTATGGTTTTTGTCTGCTTCAATCAATATGCTTTGACAATAATATATGTTGTGTGTAGCTGTAGTTCTTTCTTCCATATTGATGAATATGGATTATTGTTTTTATATAATAAACGTTTCATTCTCCTGCCTGTGGAAATTTAAGTTGAGTCCATGTGACATTTTTCCATTGAATAAAAGAATAACAAACATACCAAAATTGTCAGAGATTGCTAGGTGTGTGTACATTTATGCTGTAGCTTGTTCTATCCTAGGAATGGGACCACTAATTCATAGCAGCACTGCTGCATGCCTATCACCATAAAAATCAACCTTGCCACCAGGGAAAAAATACAAAATAGATACGTTATTTTTCATGAAAAGAGAACACCACAAACTTGTATTCCTCTACTTTTTCTGTTCCAATTGGTGTTACCGGTTTTTACATGAACTTTTGTCTCTGGGAGATGTGAATGAGAGAACCACCTGAAAGCAAAGTATGATTCTATCAGTGTTTCCTGGGAGCTCCTACATGGTGTGAGACAAAGGTTGTTAGGCACTGGAACATGGGTGACCATAGGGCACTCATACCACTGTCTAGTTTTACCCCAGAATGCATGATAATTCCTTCAGAGCTACATATATGAATTCCCATTTCAGCCAACTTCCATACTCTATATCTTATATAGCACATGAGAACACAAAATGAGGATATTTATAGTAAGTGAAGAATCACATACAACCGGCTGGCTGGTGTAGGAGAGATAATCTAGAGTAAAGTGAAGATCCAATGACCCTCACCCACTTCTTCTATAAAGAAAGGTCAATAGTCAAGCAACAGGACAAGTAGTCACAGGTTTTCTGATGAAGATGCTAACATTTATGTTTGGAGGATAGGGCTCCACAACCTACAACTGCAGCTTATATTCATTTTGAGATATAAGAAATGTTCTCTGTCATGGCATTCAATACTATTTCCCCACTAACTAGTGTTTTAGGAACATTTTTCATGTGATTACAGATCATTTGTGTATATTTTAAGTGTGAATTTACAATTTCTACCCATTTCACTGGGGTATTAGTCTTGCTGTATTTTAAAATAATTTGCTACCTGTGCTTCAAAAATCATCAGAGCATTCAAATACCTTTACTCTGTTTCATATATGTTGATGTTTAACCTGATAAACTTGAAATATAGCTTTGGTTTAAATGAAGTTGTAATCTTCATTGAAAACTGAAAGATGATCCACTTTTGATGAAAGTATAGACATCAATCATTTATATGGGAGATGTCCTTGGCATGGTTCCCATGCAATAGAAGTCAGATATTAACCTACCTTTAACTTACAGTTAAAGTAATGGACATTGGATTCATTTATTTTTCAACCTAAAATAATAGCTATTTATCAGCACATAGTTCTATGGGACAATTTAATTATGCTTAGCTGGGTTCTATCCTTATGGCCAAAATCAAAATGTCATCCAGGTAAGATTCTAATACATAGATTTGCTTCCAAGTTCAAGCTAACATGCTCGATTTTACAGAGGTTGCCAAAGAGATTTCTTCTTTTCCTACTAATCAGAGAAGACTGCTATTTGAGGATACCCACAGAAGTTTTTACTCTGTTCTTTTATCCTACAAAAAGTCAGGCTACACTGAGTCTTGTTTCTGGTGTTCCAATGTAATATTTTATTCTGCCATCACCTTGAGTTATTACTTCACTTCAATTTTATATACTTTTAAATTAATTAATTAATTTTCATTTATTTTACATCCTGTCCATAGTTTCCCCTACCTCCTCTTCTCCCATTCCTTTCCCCCACCTCCCCTCTATCTCCACCCCCATCCACTCCTCTTCTGTCTCCCTTCAGAAAGGGGCAGGCTTCCCATGGGTGTCAACAAGCATGGCACATCAAGGTAAGGCAAAACCAAGCTCCTCCCCCTTCATTAAGGCTGGGCAAGGCAACCCAACATGAAAACTAGGTTGCCAAAAGGCAGCTCAAGGGCCAGGACCAGGTCCTAATTCCACTGCTAGGAGCTCCACAAACAGACCAAGCTATACACTGTTAAATACATGCAGAGAGCCAAGATCAATCCCGTGCAGGCTTCCTAGCTGTTGGTCCAGAGTCTGTGAGCTCCCAGAATCGAAGGTCAGCTGTCTCTGGGGTTACCCCATCATGACTTTGACCCTGCCTGGTACAGTCCTTCCTCCTTCTCCTAAAAAGGACTCCCAGAGTTTGGCCCAGTGCTTGACTGTGGATCTTTGCATCGGCTTTCAACAGTTACTGGGTGAAGGTTCTCTGATGACAATTAAGGTAGTCACCAATCTGATTACAGAAGATGGCCAGTTCAGGCATCTCTCCACTATTGCTAGGAGTCTTATTTGTGGATTCCTAAAAGTTTCCCTGGCACCAGGTTTCTTCCTAACCCCAAAATGACCGCATATCAAGACAACACTTTTATTATTCTCCCCCTCCGTTCTGCCCCCAACCAATCCAACATTATTCCTCACGTTCCCTCCCCTACACCCACCCTCAGTTTACCTAGGAAATCTCTTCAATTTCTTCTTCCCAGGGAAATCCATGCATCCCTCTTTGGGCCCTCCTTGTTGCCTAGCCTTTTATTAATTAATTAATTAACTAATTAGTCAATTATTTTATATCCTGACTACAGCTTCCCCTCCCATCTCTCCTTCTATCTTCTTATCCCTCCTCCCATCTGCTCATCTCAGTCTACTCCTTCGCTATAATTTTTATTAAGGGGAGGGCTCCCATGGACTTCAGCAAAGCATGACATCAAGCTGCCATAAGACAAAGCACCTCCCCTGTATTCAGGCTGAGCAAAGCAATCCAGCATGAGGAACAGGTTCCCAAGAACAAATCAAAACATCAGGTACAACCCTGCTCCTTTTGCCGGGAGTCCCACATATAGACAAAGCTACACAACTCTTACATATATGCAGAGGGCCTAGGTAGGTTCCATGCAGGCTCCCTGATTCTTGGCTCAAACTCTGAGTTCCTATGAGGAAGACTAGTGGTTTCTGTAGGTTTTCCTGTGATGCTTATGACCCCCATGTTTCCTGTAGGCCCCCTTCCTCTCCTAGCAGGACTCATTGAGCACTGCCCTATGTTTGGTCTTTGGCTCTCTGAATTTGCCTCCAACAATTATGAAGGCTCTCTAATGACAAGCTTGGTAGTTACCACTCTGATCACAGGGGATCACCAGTTTATGCTATGCTTGTAAGGCTGTCAGAATTCTCAGCTGGAGCCTTCTTTATAGACTTGTGGAAGCTTCCCTTGCTTCAGGCTTCTACCTTCTTTTCAGTCATATCTTTCAGCATTGTTCTCTCCCAATAGCTAACTCAGTTCCTCATGTTCCCATGTCCACCCTCCCAATCCAACCAGGAGATCTCTATTTCCTCTACCCAGGGAGATGTAGGACACTGAGTTCTTAAAAGCTGAAGGTAATCTTATAACTGAGTGGGTGGAAATTGTTTATAATTAAACCATAAAATTTTCCATGGAATTATGTAGAGATGAGGGGAGCAGGCCTGCTTTTCATCCCTCCTGGCTCCTGCATGGCTAGCTTTACACCCGAAATAACAACACACAAATTGTATTAATTTAAACACTGCCTGGCCCATTAGCTCTAGCCTCTTACTGGCTAACTCTCACATCTTGATTAACCCATTTCTAATAATCTGTGTAGCACCACAAGGTGGTGGCTTACTGTGAAAGATTCAGCACATGTCTGACCTGGTGGCTGGCTCCATGGTGGCTGCCCTGGAGAGGAGAGGCATGGCATCTGCCTCACTTTCCTCTTCCTCCCAGAATTCTGTTCTGTCTACTCCACCCACCTAAGGGCTGGCCTATCAAATGGCCAAGGCAGTTTCTTTATTTACCAATGAAATCAACAGATAGACAAATGACCTTCCCACTTCAGAATTAAGTGCTAGCAATAGAAAAACTGAGTATCTATTAACATGAGATCTCCTTTTGTTTCTGCATTCCAGGTCTATGTATAGTCAGTTGTCACCTTTGTATTTACTCCTGAAATATCAGAACTTGAATGAAGCATTCCCTTGTCATTCTTTTACTACATTACCTCTTTCTTTCCATTAAGTGGTACTTTTATTAAAATTTTTTAATTTAGTTTTTATAAATAATCATTGATTATTTAACTGCCTTAATTTCTATGGTTGAAAATTAGTAAGCCCTGAAAATTCTACACTCAAAATATAACCTTTCACTGGACACTTTCTTTCCTTCCTTTGATCCTCTGGTCTATATGACTTTCCTGGAACTGAGAGTAACTTTGGAAGCCCTTTAACTCGCCATGTTTCTATTCACAGTTATACTCCATAAGCAGTAGAAAGAAAAAAATAAATAAAATTAAAATAAACAATGTTCCTCTCCTGTATGGAAAAAATTGTTATATGTGTAGTAGTTGGTTATTTTTACTTTTGGAGGGCCTGCCACCCAGCTCTCAAACAAATCATGGAGACTTTTTCTTACTTTTGAATGCTCCACCTTAGACTGGATGTTTCTAGCCAGCTTCCTTAATTTAAATTATCCCATCTACCATATGCCTCTGTGTTTTTACCTTTATCTCTTCTATATGCCCCTCTTTCTAGCTTATTCAGTGACTGGTTGTGTGACTGGGTGACTGGCCCTTGGTGCCTTCTGCTCCTCCTTTTCTGGCCGCTCCCTCTTCCTGTTCTCTTATTTAGTCAGTTTTTCTGCCATCCCTGCCTATTTCTCTCTCTTGCCTAGCTGCTGGGCATTCATCTCTTTATTATACTAATCAGATGTTTTAGATAGACAAAGCAACAAAGCTTTACAGAGTAAAACAAATGCAACATGAAAGAATGCAACTTATCTTTGTGTCATTAAACAAATAGTCCACAGCATAAACGAATGTAACCATCTTCAGCTAATATTCCTCAGCATTATTTGCCCACTTGTGCCATGTGGGCTTGTGCATTTCTTATGTCAGTACTGCAAATCTGAAGCAAGGCACCCTTCTTTCTTCAAACCTCTGCACTTGTTCAGCTGTAGGCTTTCAGTTTCATCAAATTCCCGCATGTGGAGCTTGCTTTTTTTTCTAGTTCTCCTTGTAACTGACTTTTATAAGTCATGCTAGAGTTAAAATGTAACCACCTTGTTATCACAGAGATGTTTTCTTTTGATTGTGTTTGTTCCCTTGCTTGTTGTTTGGTACTAAGATTTGAATACAGCAGCTTACATATGCCAAACAGACATTCTACCACTAACTAGAAACCCAGTCCACTGCAAAAAAAAAAACAGCCAAAGAACTAAACTACAGGGTCACAAAGAGGTGAAATACATATTCATCTTAGTTACAGCAGATTTGCCTTAAGTTTAGCATTTTAGAGTAATGTAAACATAGTACCACTTTTCTGTCTGGATTTCATGTTTACCCTTACCACAGAATCTATGCATATTCAAATTACTATAATATTTCCTATACAACATCTGTTCTAATGTTGCCTTTCCTGGGCAGTGTGTCAGAATTTCTATGTCCAAACAAACTGCTAGTACAAATAATACATTGTTTTGTTTACTGTTTTCACTAATCAAATTGATAGAAAATTATGGTTTATCATGGTTTAATTTCCATGATTTCTAATAAATTTGAGTACTTATTACATTTGCTAATTTCAATGAAATTAATTTTTTTTTACAACTTGATAGAGTGCTTGTCTTACAAGCCTGGATCTTTATAAACATCACCAGTATCATATACACTGGCTTATGTTTCTGCACCCCAGTAATCCCAGAATATGGAATGAGAAAGAAGGACAGTTATAAAATTCAAGGTCATCCTCAATTATGTATGGAGTTGGGAATCAGCCTAAAATAATAAATAAATAAAATAAAAATTAATGTCCCAAATCACAAGAGGAAAAGAAATCACTTTAATCTCTCAAGGTAAACAAGCAGTCTCCCATTATCCAGTCTCTTCCAAGTGTTGGTATTGTTTTAATTATCCCTCAGAATGTACATTCTCCTCCTCAGAGAATTCAGTAGAAAACAAAGCAGGATAATGTGTCTATTGGAAGTAATCCTATGCTTCAAATATGAAAAGGACACTTTATTTGGAATGATTTATTAGAATATTTAATCATCAAGAATGGACTTCACAGATGTGAATAAGAAACCATTGTACACAATAACATGTAGCTTGTGTTTGACCATCGACTGCGGATATAGGATTTTGGTAAATTATGCCTCAACTTGATATTAGCTTTCCTCTTCAGCTAACAAAATGCTTTAGTAGACTGCTGCATGGTCAGTTTTATAAGTGTGGTCATGCTAATATCTTATTAACATTACTTCCTCGTTGGGTAGATTTATTGCTGAGCAATCAGTCTTTAATGTGACCCCCAAATTCCAGATCAAGCATGCTATGCACCATTTGGCAGGACAATTTTAACACTGCTTGTATGGATATTAATTTTTGTCAGTCTCACTCTGTGTCCTTGGTCAGTTCATTAAATTTTCGGGTGGATGAGTATCTTCCTCTATTAACTTGATGATATTCTACTTGTCAAGAATGGAAGAAGAAAGAGCTAATTAAAAGTATGAAAGGCCCTTTAATGCTAACAAGTGCAAAATAAATGATAAGTTGAACAGAGTTAAACCCTACTGTTTCAACCACAGACTATCAAATATAATTAGTTATGGGGTTCCTTTTACTTTTCATGCAAGTATATTTGCAATTTGGCTGCACTCTGAATGCACTACACATAGAATCTTGAGGTTATTCTCATCTTGAGCTGTGAACAGAAAGCAAAGAAAGTTTGTTGCTAATGAATGTTGGAGGAATAATTTTAAGACATTTAGTTACTCACAGATTGTTGCAGTAAATATTAGCCTATGTGGTCTGAGTTTTGATGTTTTTAATACTTGGATATAATTCATTGAGTTTGTTTCTTAATCACTTTTTTTACACATTTCCTAAAACAAGCTGTTCTGGCTTTTTGTTGTCTTCTTCATTCAACATCTACTGTTACCTCTCACTTTCTTAATTCCATAGTTCTGATGGATCAGGGAATAAAAGGTGATCACAAATAAAGGTACTATGTTCAAGGTCATTAACTAAATCAACTATTTAATGATATTTTATTGATCATAAAATAGGGATACAACATCATCCATGCCACTGTCTACAAAATAGACTGACTTTAAGAAATATTTTACAAATGAAATAATGTGAAAAAAGGAACTTCTATTTTACTTTCAACCACAGTATAACATGGTATATAATATGAAATCTTGAATCATTTATTTTTTTCCATGATGAAAGAGGCCCTATATGGAAATGGAGATTTGGATAAGAAGGCTAAAAATGTGATTAAAGCTATGGGAACTAAGCCAAACTTCCATGATTAATCTGGAAACAGAAAAGTGGGGTGTCTTTGCTCCTTGCTGAAGATCAGAATGCTCAGTAAATCATCACATGGCTACAGTCCTGGAATCCCAGTGTACCTTCATTTCCTACTTATAGACATGGAGAATACTTCTGGGTACTTTACTTTCACTGTTTCAGGGCAAGAACCATGTTGTCCCCTGGAAAAGCAGGGTGGTTCATGGTCAGCATAAATGAAGACTAATATTAACCCTATATTTCTATAATTCAAAAGTCCTCCAAAGTTAATTTTTTAAAAGAAATCAATTGTTACATCTTTCGTTAAATGGTATTCCATTCATTATTTGTAGTAGCTGCATTATACATAGTTCTCAATTGCATTCTGAGTAAATATTGAATCCATTCCCCTTATAAGAAACACATAAGCAGCCAGGAGGTGGTTGCACAAGCCTTTAATCCCAGCACTCGGGAGGCAGAGGCAGGCAGATTTTTATGAGTTCAAGGCAACCTGGTTTACAAGAGCTACTTCAAGGACAGGCACCAAAGATACAGAGAAACCCTGTCTCAAAAAAAAAAAAAAAAGAAAAAACGAAATACATAAATACATTAGCATAACACATGTGATGTATAATATATATAATATATTATAAAATCCTTAATACTAAAACAACACTGTCTAGAACATTCTATTTTTATTTTAGAGAAGATGAAAATATATTTTTTTTTGATTTTTCAGTAATTTGCCTGAAGTCACTGGACCAAAGGTTTCTTGAGACATGTCTCTGTCTTGCCACTGGCCTACAGCTGTGCCCCTGCATATTCACTCACTGATCACTGCCCTTCCATCCTTTCATTGTCTTCTTGGGTAAGCTGAAAACAGATGGACCATCTCTTTATTTGACTGTAGTTGGTATCCTCAAAAAAGTTTTGACACTTCACACATGTACTCAAGTGACCTTGAAAGCATCTGAGGGTTGATACGATTTAAGTAATATATTTTTGCAACTGAGTGACAAAATAAGAATTACTTTTACATAAGCTATGTCAGAGGCAACTGAAGATGAAGAAGTAAGCAAAATTCCCACCAATCACATACATAAGTAAATTGTGTTGCACACCAATAAGAGCCTGCTGTAAATTTCTGTGCCAATTTATTGTACTAGACAAGCTAAATGGCTATTGAAAATACGACTAGGATAGGGATATCTAAATTTTTGGTGTGCTAACTGTAAAAAAAAAGGACATAGTATAGTTCAAAAACAAATCTCATTACAGTTCAATTTTTTTTTCTTCAAAAGAAATGAGTTACTTACAAGGAGTTAAATGCTTCATAGACAAGAAATAAATTGTGCTGAACCAACTTATTCAACATCATCATCTTTTTATCTTCACCTTCACACTCTTCCTCTTCCTCCTCTGCCTTCCTTTTTTTGTTCCTTTTAACCCTTTTTAATGCCTGAAGTTTTCCTCTAGCCAACTAGATGGCAATGTCTTTGTATCTGCCTTCAGCTCGGCAGCCTTCGTTTACCAAGGCTTCAGTGTGGTTTCACATTTGTCTCAGTCTCTTCTCCACACCAGCAGCTGATAAACCCAAATGTCCTTTTATTTTTCAGAGAAACTCAGAACAGAAGGAGAGTGAAGTGAAAGGATGAATTAGGATCCTTTAACTAGGTTTTAGTCTCCCCTCTGGGAGATAGGATTTTCTTTCTCTTTCATAGCCAGTCTTGCCAGCCTCTGATGGAGGAAGGTCATTGGCTAATAAAGAAACTGCCTTGGCCCATTTGATAGGCCAGCCTTTAGGTGGGTGGAGTAAACAGAACAGAATGCTGGAAGGAAGAAGTGAGATCAGACTCAATAGTTCCCCTCTCTGGGGCAGACGTGATGAAGCTCCGACCCAGGATAGACGTAGGCTAGAATCTTCCCGGTAAGTGCACCTTGTGGTGCTACACACATTATTAGAAATGGGCTAGTCCAGGTACAAGAGTTAACCGAGAAGAGGCTAGATATAATGGGCCAAGCAGTGTTTAAATAAATACAGTTTGTGTGTTGTTATTTTGAGATATAAGCTAGCCAGGCAGATGGGAGCAGGATGGCCCGAATGCAACCTGCAGCTCCTTCAACAAGCCTCTGTTGAGTTTTCAAATTCTCCCTTTTCTCTGGCTCACGAGGTCTTTCATCTTTCTGAGAACTTCTTGGAAAATGCTTAGAAGTTGGCTAAAACAGCATGGGGGTGGGGGTGGGTCCATAACGTCAGTACGTTTGTATAAGAACCCATATAATGATATTTTCCTGTCTTCTAGATGACATTTTTCTGTTTTTTAAGTAGCCGTGTTTGGTTAATTTTCCTCCTCGAGACAATGCCTTAAGGGCTCTTACTTGCCCTGGTGCTGTCTTCATAGGGTTTAATATACAGCAATGTAATCATTTTTAAAAATGCCTTTAATTCATACGATGTTGATACAAAATTAACTCGAAGTAGGTAATAAATTCTAATGTAAGGGCTAAAACTTTGATATAAGTGGAAGTGTTTATTAGGACCTGAAAATCACACCACAAAGTACCACCATTCACATATGCAAAAACAAGAACATTTATTTCACGAGAACAATTCCAGCATGCCTGGGTCAGCGACACAGCAAAATGTCGGCAACCCCCAGACGAGCTCACAGGCTCCTTTTAAAGATGTCAGGTGGCAATTATTTCATCCTAAATATGATTGGCCAAGCAAGCAGCATCCACACTAATACGTTTCTGATTGGCTGGCGTTTTAAGTGCCGAATCATGCCTGGTATGCAGTATCTCTCTCAGCTGCTTTATCAGAAAGCAAACTGAAACAAAAATGGAGACTTACTAGAAACTGAAACTTAACTGAAGCTCAGGCCTGATGGAGGCCAAGAGAAGCCCACCATTGTGCTTCTTGGCCTCTCGTATTCACTGCAGCATTACTCAGGATTGCTCCAAGCTGAGGTTAATCTTAAAGTTATCAAATACCAAATGAGTAAGATATAGTTAATCATACGATGAAATAACATTCAGTAAAAAGTAAGCAGACAATTGCCAGTGCAGGTATGAGGCTCAGCAGATAACCGTAGACTCCTGATAACTAAAGATCTATCTGCCTTTGGAAAGTCCCTAACCCCTAGGACCTCCCACAAATCAGCCCCCCATCAGTCCCCACACTGATCTTTGTTTTACTATTTAGCCCCAGATTAATCCTTTCTCCCTGGAATTACCCTAACTCCACTTAAAAGGAGCATACAGCCTTCTTTGGTCATCGCCATTTGCCACTCCAACATGCTGACAGCTTTTTAACTTTAATAAATGCTCTTGCTGGTTGCATACATGACTGTTTGGACTTTTCTTAGGGGCTTCTCTTGGACCCTAACACATGGAATGTCTGAAGAATGACTTGGTCACGTTGTAGGAAATGCTCTTGCCATGTAAGCCTGAGAAAGTACTTTAAATCCCAGAACTAGGGAAGCAAAACCTAGGTCCTTGGCTCCGTACCTGTAAATCTCAGGTTGTGAGTGCAAGAAGAAGAGACAGGACGTATTACAAGCAAAGTACCTAGGCAGTGCAGACTGAACAGTGATCTCTGGAGTTCGGTGAAAAATGATATCTCAATAGAGAAAGTGTAGAACAACCTACAAGACAGTGCATCATGTACAGAGGTGCTTCCATCACATAAGAACACATATGTTAAGTATATATAAATATTTATTTTAGTATATGTTTAATATAAAAAATTAAGTTCAATATAAATAAGGCATATAAAATGTCCGAAGAGTGCAAAATTATAGACAAGCAAAATGATGGTTTCTCAAGACTATACGTAACCTAGAAAATGCTTGTTTGGTTATTGAAAATGTACCCGAATAAGGGAACATTTGTGGATGACACAATTTTACAAAGTATATTAAAGTAACAATTTGAAAACATTAAGCAATACCAAAGTCTTTCACAGAAATGGATGCGTTTTATGGTATAGAAATTGTAGTACAATAAAAGAATTAACAAAAGATCACCATGAGACCATCATCTATGGTGTCCTTTGGCAGATGTAACAATTAACTAAGAAGCTAAATCTGTGATATTTGATAAACATTTTTACAGCTAGACAGAAGTAGGTAGAAGGAGAAGATACTTTTTTTTTCTGGAGAGTGGAGTGGTAATAATGTCTAACAAGAAAAAAATGGAGAGATTATAGCTCAGTGATAAAATGCTTGATTTCCATGCATGACATTTTAGGTTTGACTGCCAGAAAAATAAAAATGACAAAATTAGTAGGATTAACTTGGGGATAAGAAACTGATTTTCATAATCAGTTGGTTTGTTCAAGGGTGCTAGAAATGGCCTGAATGAGAGAAGACACATAAAAGTCTATGTACTGCTTGATTCCATTTATATGAAATGTCTAAGAGCTGGGGAAACGGCTCAACAGGTTATGTGCTTGCCATGCAAGCATAAAGGTCTGAGTTTCAATCCCTAAAAGTAATTATGTTAACATGTGGGATTGGCTTCCATTCTTATCCTTAGCAGACTGGTGCAGGAGGCTATGTGTCCATACATACATTTAAAATATTTAATATAAACATTTTGGCTATTATTATGAACTATCAGACAATTGATTATCAGAGTAGTCACATTAAATACTCAAGCTGACTCTGTATTTATTATCATTAGCATTTGCCATCATTTCATGTATTATAATAACATTAATCTATACATCTATACATTTTCTATATTCCAGTTATTTGCCATCAGACCAATTTTGAGTCACTCAACTGTTAAAAATTTTGTAAGTCTTTATTGCATAATATTTCTTATAATCCACAGTGCTTCCATGCCTATTGATATTTTCATTTCCCAGTTGGTTTTCCATTCATTTGGAAAAAGGGTTTTCGAACACCTTTGTCAGTATATGAAAGCACTGATGGCTGTTCTGCTGAGACTGTGTGATTTATATCCCAAGTGAGAAACAAAGGAAAGAGTGAAGGTCTTGATAAGAGTGATTATTTTAGATTAGAAATGTAGCTCAGGGCTAGGCACGCTTTTTGCCCAGGGCTGTGGATTCAATTCCTCCAAACTATCGCACGCAAAGGAAAGGAAAGTGAAAAGAAGAGAGGAAGGAAGGAAACATGGCAAAGCAGAATGGGGAAACTGGAAAGCAGGGGGATTGTAATGGCTCCACCAGAAACAGGCCAAAACTGAAGAGAATAAAGATTAGGAAACTACTCAGGATAAAAGAGTCAATAACTCAGTGATGGAGCAAGTGTTTTGTTACTGTTATTTCCATAATTTAGGGGATGGATCATATGTTTCATCATGACACCCATGACAGAGTGTGCTTAAAGTAAGATAGCTATGTGGAGATATTCTCCACAATCAGGATGAGGTTTATGCACCTGTAAGGCAAAGACTGAGAGAGAAAAGAAGTTCATTTCATCACGTTTTCACTATTCATGTGATTCCTAATGGTTTGTGTTAAGGGTCTGAATAATTGCACTTTACTGTGCTATTACTGGCCTGAGGAGCCTGAGATAACATTTTTTTTTTCTGAAATGTTACTCAGGGAAGTCAGTGGGTTTGTTTGAATGTGGATTTGTTATGTTAACATATGTGGACATGAAACAAGCTGAAGGTTATATTTAAACTCAAGCATACATCCTAAAATCTACAATAAAATTGCCAAAGGGAATCCTTTTATTGGAATCCTTATGTCTTAGTTATGAAAAATGATAAGGCAAATGTGTATGCACTGGTGAGTTAAGTAACAAACATTTCTTTCTCATAGTTCTGTAGACAGAAATTCTGCAACCAGGCTTCCATTATGATTGAGCTTAGATGGGTAGCCTTCTAGCTTGCAGAGATAGATTTCTGTCCTCCTACTGACAAGAGGATTCTTGACTACTTATAAGGATATCAGACTCATTATTTTGGATTGTAATTTCATGGCATAATTCCCTTCCCAAGTCTACTCTCCAGAAACCAACACACTGCAGTAAATTTAGGCAAGTGTAAACACTCAAATTTTATTCGATCTATAATATATGTCATAAAATATGTATCTCCTATGCCAACCAGATGTCTCAGTGGGTAAAGACACTCATTGTCAAGTCTGACAGCATTAATTTAATCCCACAACCCACAAGGTGGAAAGAGAGGACAACCTCCCATAAATTTTCCTCTGGCCTCAACATGGATGTTTCCACACATAGACACAGAAAAAAATAAGTGTAAATTAACAAAAAATGAGAACAAAAACAAAAACTTTATCTACTTGTTTTTAGTCATTTCTTCAGTTGAAATCTTTATATGTCATATTTGATGTGGGATTTCCCTCTGTATGCTATGATTACCATTAATGAATAAAGAAACTGCTTTGGACCTATAGCAGGGCAGAACATAGCTAGGTGGGAAAACTAAACGGAATGTTTGGTATAGGAGGTCCTTCTGTTTATGTGTTGCTTTCATTGGTTAATCAACAAAGAAACTGCTTGGCCTGAAAGGGCAGAACTTAGCTAGGTGGGGAAGACAGACCTGAATGCTGGGAAGAAGTGGAGAGAGAGAGCCGCCATGGAGATGCCAGGTCAGACATGCTAAATCTTTCCTGATAAGCCACAACTTCGTGATGAACACAGATTAAAAGAAATGGTTTAAATCAAGATGTGAGAGTTAGCCAATAGGAGGCTAGAGCTAATGGCCAAGCAGTGTTTTAATTAATGCAATTTCAGTGTGATTATTTCTGGCGTAAGCTAGTGGGGTGGCTGGGATAACAAATAGCCCACTCATGCCTGTTACAAATGTTGGGAGAAAGAAGGGGAGAGTCAGAGAGAAGCTATATAGTCCTCTGCTAGAGAGAGATGCCAAAACTTTAGCTGGTAAGTCACAGCCACATTGTGATACATGGATTAATAGGAAAGGGTTAAATTAATATGTAAGAGTTAGCCAATAAGAAGCTAGAGCTAATAGGCCAAGCAGTTATTTAATTAATGTAATTTCTGTGTGATTATTTCAGGAGTCTGGGTGGCTGCGAAATGAACAAGCAGCCTTCCTCACAACATTTGATATTATATTTTATAGTATAAAGTCTTAATTGGTTTTATTGTGTTAAAAAATATCCCTTTCAAATAATTAGGATGTAACAATTCAATAGTCAGAGTGTATATTCCTCATGGTGAGATAAACCATAATCCCTTACTTCATCTTCAGCAGAACACAGCTCCAAACTTTCCCTTTAGCTGTACAAAGACTTACATCAGAATTTAATTGAAAAACTAATCAGAATCTATTATTTAAGATCTCCCCCAGTCTTCTTTTCAAACTCATCACTCACTCATGATTTAGAGAAGGCTTTATATTGTTTTAGTTTTCTTGATATCCTCTCAATTGTCTGTCATCTTGTTCTCTTCTTTTATTGCTTATGGGCAGTTGATAACTCATTTTTCATGCTTGAACTTCCTAATTCTATTCAGAAACCTTCTTGTAAAAAACAATCTCTGGATGAAATGGATGTTCTACTGGTTATAAAATGGAAAACACATGAGAAATATGCATACTGTATGTTATCATGTTGTCTTTAAAATGTATTTTCAGAGCAAAGGGACAAGACACCAATTAAAAAAAAAAAGCCCAAGTAATGCAACATCTCAGAGCACCTCTGTTACAGTTTCCTCAGAGTTCTGCATCCAGAAAAACTTCAATTCTGCTGGCTTGAAGTTTTCCAGTAAAAGACTTAACCTTTATCATGATTTTTTCAAGGTTTCCCGAAAGATATCAGTGCCCCCATAAAACAGAAAGCCTCCTAGAGAAAACAACACCCACATCACCAAAAGATGGTTTATGGATATTTGTCATCATTTAGGGGATGTTGTTTGAAAGGTCTTGGTAAAGAAAGCTGAACAAAAGATTTAGATTCAGAGATCTCTTTCTAAAGAAAAGAAGTAAATAGGAATTAAAGGAAAAAGTTCAATTGTTGAATTGCTTTAATCTAAAAAATAACTATTAATTTCAAAATATTTTACATTGGTATGGATTTTTATTGATTTAAATTTAAAGTTGTGTTTGTTACATTGTATGTATGTTTCCACTTTTGTTTGTGGGTGTGGCATTTATACAGTTCATTTAAAAATGTAATGCATAATTGAGTAACACAGGTTAGTAGTTAGTCATCTACAATAATCAAACTTATAGTTATATTTTCAAGGTTAAACAGATATATTTCAATAGATGGTCTTCAAATACGTCAAAGGCCTACAAGATATGGTATTTAATGTATCTGATAACAAGGCTTTTCATGACAGTGAAACATGTCTGGTCCTTACAGCACTAATTTACTTCAAAAAAGACAAAGAGTGTCAAAAAATTTTGGTGTGGAGTTTTCTGTCTTTTTGGGAAAGCTAGTCATTTAGAAAAACACTGCCCTTATTTTGACTGCTGACAGTAGGCTCTCCAAGCTGAACCTGCAGGACACAAAGAAAAGCAGCTGCTGAATTTGCCAAGACTGATTAAGACAATCCTTCAAAATTTCTCCTTTACAAAATGTCTCAGTCAGATATACTAAGCCTGTACACCAAAGAAGATGCCTTAATGTTACAGAAGAAGTTAGGTGACTGTCCTGGCATCCAGATGTCATTGTTCTTAGGTAACATTACACTCTTCTGGAATTTCTGATGGAGTAAAGACTAAATAATTGGACTTAAAATTTTCCTTATTTAACCTGGTGGTGGTGACACACACCTTTAATCCCAGCACTCAGGAGGCAAAGGCTGGCAGATCTCTGTGCGTTCAAGGCCAGCCTGGACTAGAGAGCTAGTTCCAGGACAGGCCCCAAAGTTACAGAGAAACCCTGTCTCAAAAAAAATGTTTTCCTTAGTTATAATAAAAGGTAAATTAGCTAAAACAAACTTTAGACTCACAAGGATAAGATAGATAATAGAGTATTTTCATAATTTTGTCAAATGCAAATGGATTAGACATTGTAATTGCAATCTTACTGTTTTTGTCATATATAGTTTTACAATGTTAAAGTTAAAACCTTTCTTTTTAATTTTAGAGATGTCATAATTAGACAAAAAAAGAGGAATGCTGAGGAATGATCCCTTTGTATATTGTGAATATGTATTACTCTCATTGGTCTAATAAAGATCAAAGTGGCCAATAGCTAGGCAGAAAAAGCTTAGGTGGGAGTGTTAGCCTGAAAGGATGTGGGAAAGAAGAAAGGTAGAGTTGCCAGGCAGACACAAAGGAAGCAGGAGATGGTCATGCCCTGGTGAAAAAACGTACCAACACGTGACTGAGTGCAGATTAGAAATAAGGGTTGATTTAAGTTGAAAGAGCTAGTTTGTTACAAGTCTAAGCTATGAGTGAGCATTTATAATTAATAATAAGTCTATGTGTGGTTATTTGGGAGCTTGCTAGAGGGACAGAGTTGACTGGTGAGATACAGAGACAATCAACCTATACAGTGTCTACTTTGAATTCACCCTTTTACATAAATAAAAATAGACACAGGGAATACTGATATGAATATAAGAAATAGTAGGTATCCTTTGGGTATTCTACAATCTCTGCTCATCTCTGTTCATGAGTTATGATTAGCTCCCTTTTGACAGTATCAACAACACTAGGCAAAATTCTCAAAATGAATCCACACCATGTTAATCATCTTAATCTAATATAGAAGCTACCAGCATAGTCTTCAGTTATGTGAGAATTTGGTCAGATTCATTTTCTTGACCCTGGCACAAAGCAAAGGTCTCATTCAGTAAACAACATGATTTAGGATGGATTTAAGGATAGAAATAATTGCCAGTATATAGTTATATTGAAAATTCAGGAAATATACAAAAGATTTCTGGAATAATCTTTATTTCTAGAGTAACCACAGTATGGTAAGATATTTTTAAATGAAAAGAAATTCTAAAGTGTTCTTTGCACATGGATATTCCATTTTAATTAGACATTTATATACAATTAGATGTATATAACACCCAAATATTGTACTTGTACTTTTTTAATTTAAAAACACTTTTAATTAAAAATTTATGCACATACACACGTGTGTGTGTATGAGTAATTTTGAGGACTGCATCTCACATTGCAGTACTGACTTGTCTGCAACTCGTTTTGTAAATTAGGCTGAACTCAAATTCACAGAGATCCCTCTGCTTTTGAATCACAAGTATTGACATTAAAAACATGTGCTATTATACCCAGCCTTCTGTTAAATTATCTGCATTTGTGAATCAGTAATGAACTTTAAAAACCACTTAATACTTTTAATACTTCTAAAAACTTTTATATTCTATTACATTTTCCTTGCCTTTTTAATGATCGATTTTAAAAAAGAGACTTGATTTTATGTTTCCAAAAAGTTTGCTATGTCTCAATATGTATCGTATTTCTTAACAAATACAGCTTAATTTTAGAGGTATCATAAGCAAAACCCTACTTTTGGATTCATAATTCTTTATTGAATAGATGTAGTCAACATCATTGCATGATTTCTCTACCTTGAATGCGAGCAAGGAATGCCGTTTGCTGTGAAAAATTGAGTTTGTACTTTTCTGCCTCACATCATACTCAATTTGGTGATTTTTTTTTCTAGTTGAAAAGATATAAGTGGTCCTGAAAGAATTGAAATTACTCATTTATAAAAGGGCACTATATTTGATGTTCCCTTTGTAAAGAGGAAAGACTCATTTCTATGCAGTTGTTGCCTCTAATCAAACAACTAACTCACAAGTGCAACTACTAGAACAGATGGCAAAACCTTCAAACATTAGACTTTATATCTGAGAAAGACACACTTTATTTTAAGATTGCCACTTGGGAACATAAAGTGCTCTCATGGGAAAAACACATTTTACACTTTAAAGGCAGTTCATAAAATAAAGACAGATGTTTAAATGACTTCTTAATTAACACAAAGCAAACATTTACCTACACTGTGGGAATAAAACAGTGCAATTAAGATCAACCCTTTGAAATAGCCTGGGACATAATTCTTGCAAGGAAACACCAAATAATTAACTTTGACTGTTTTCTACATCTCTTAATGAAGAAAAATAAATATTGCTTACCTATAGTTCACTAATGATACTATTATAAGATGATAGATATTATTTTCTTTCTTCTCTTGGTAAAAAAAATACACTTGAATCTTAAGACTATCATAGATACAAACTGATATTCTTATTAACTACTTTTACATTTACACACCCTACATTGAACACTTAAATTACTCCAGAAAATCCTTCTTCACTAGGACAAAAAGGCAACCTACTGACTGGGAGAAGATCTTCACCAACCCCGCAACAGACAAAGGTCTGATCTCCAAAATATATAAAGAACTCAAGAAACTAGACTTTAGCCGGGCAGTGGTGGCACACGCCTTTAATCCCAGCACTGGAACAAAGGGAGTTCCAGGACAGGCTCCAAAGCTACAGAGAAACCCTGTCTCGAAAAACCAAAAGAAAAAAAAAAAGAAAAAAATAAAGAAACTAGGCTTTGAAATGCTAAATAACCCAATTAAAAAATGGGGCACTGAACTGAACAGAGAATTCTCAACAGAAGAATTGCAAATGGCCAAAAGACACTTAAGGTCATGCTCAACCTCCTTAGCGACCAGGGAAATGCAAATCAAAACAACTTTGAGATATCATTTTACACCTGTCAGAATGGCTAAAATCAAAAACACCAATGATAGCCTTTGCTGGAGAGGTTGTGGAGGAAGGGGTACACTCATCCATTGCTGGTGGGAATGCAAACTTGTGCAACCACTTTGGAAATCAGTGTTTCGGTTTCTCAGGAAATTCGGGATCAACCTACCCCTGGACCCAGCAATACCACTCTTGGGAATATACCCAAGAGATGCCTTATCACATGACAAAAGCATTTGTTCAACTATGTTCATAGCAGCATTATTTGTAATAGCCAGAACCTGGAAACAACCTAGATGTTTTTCAATGGAAGAATGGATGAAGAAGATGTGGAATACATACATATTAGAGTACTACTCTGTGGTATAAAACAATGACTTCTCGAATTTTGCATGCTAATGGATGGAAATAGAAAACACTATCCTGAGTGAGGTATCCCAGACCCAAAAAGATGAACACGGGATGTACTCACTCATAATTGGTTTCTAGCCATAAATATAGGTCACTGAGTCTATAATTTGTGATCCTAAAGAAGCTAAATAAGGTGAACCCAAAGAGAAGCATATAGTTATCCTCCTGGCTATGGGAAGTAGACAAGATTACCGGGCAAAAAACTGGGATCTTGGGGGTGGGGCGGGATGGGGGTAAGGGGAGAGGGGGAGAGAAAAGTGAGAAGGGGAGGATGGGGGAACTTGGGGAAACAGGATGATTGGGATATAGGAGGGTTAGTTAGGGGAGCAGGGAAGCACATATCTTAGTTAAGGGAGCCACCTTAGGGTTGGCAAGAGTCTCGAACCTAGAGTGGCTCGCAGGTGCCCAGGGCGATGTCCCCAGTTAATTCCTGGGGCAGCTGAGGATAGGGAACCTGAAATGACTCTATCCTATAGCCATACTGATGAATATCACCATAGAACCTTCATCTGGTGATGGATGGAAATAGAGACAGAGACCCACACTGGAGCACCAGACTGAGCTCCCAAGGTCCCAATGAGGAGCAGAAGGAGGGAGAACATGAGCAAGGAAGTCAGGACCACGAGGGGTGCACCCACCCACTGAGACAGTGGGGCTGATCTATTGGGAGCTCACCAAGGCCAGTTGGTCTGTGACTGAAAAAGCAAGGGATAAAACCGGACTCTCTGAACATGGTGAACAATGGGGGCTGATGAGAAGCCAAGGACAATGGCCCTGGGTTTTGATCCTACTTCAAGTTCTGGCTTTGTGGGAGCCTAGCCAGTTTGGATGGAGAGGGGAGGACCTTGGATTTTCCATGGGGCAGGGAACCCTGACTGCTCCTTGGACTGGAGAGGGAGGAGGAGAAAAGTGGGGGGAGGGAGAAAAGGGCGGGAAGAGTGGGAGGGAAATAGGAGGCTGGGAGGAGGTGGAAATTTTTTTTAATTTTTAATTCTTTTCAATAAAAAATAAAATAAAATAAATATTAAAAAATGTAAAAAAATAAAATAAATCACTTTTATATTAAAAGAAAGAAATGATAGAAGTGCGAATTTTCAGGTTGCCAAACAAAAGTCATGAAACACAAAATGTCAGATTAAAAATACTAGACCAGAACTGTTAATTACTGACAAATATATGAAGCAGCAAGAAAGAACTTGGATGTGCTACAAATTAATTTGGGGCAAAAGCAGTAAACTTAGTCAGTATTTGTAGGAAATACAAATCAAATCAAAGAGAAAAGGGAGGTGAGGAGTCCCAGCATACTGGAAAGGTGACTGTAAATAATTTGTACTTGTGATTTCAATACGATGCCCAATCTTCATATTCTATTAGTATCTTTAGATAGCAATACTTTGGGGAGCAATCTAGCTAGGATATATAAGGCTCAGCCTCAAATTATGTTAAATTTGATAGGTATTACTTGCCTGTTAAAAAAAGGAAGAGTAAGAAGTCAATTTCTCTACTGGAGAGACTGGAGACCCCCATAAAGTCAACTAGAAAAAGTCCTCCTTTGTTCACAGATGACTTCTCTTATGAAACTGAGAGAATGAACTGTGTAGAGGATTCTATTTCCTTGATTCTTGGAATTATTGTGAATCAGATATATTTCCTAATTTCTTTTGCATTGATTTGTTATTGGTATTTACCAAGAAAAGGTATTACTTTTGTACCCATCTATTCTGAAACTTTACTGAAAGTGCTTATTTTAATTAAGTGCTTTCTGGGAGAGTTTAAAATGTCTTTTAAGTACAGAATCATATAAACTGCAAATGGGGATAATTTAAAAGTCCATGTTTACACACATCTTTCTTGTATTATTCAAATGAAAATGTTACAAGCTAAGAAAACTTTCAGCAGATTGAATGCACAGCATACAGAGCAGGAGAAAAAAATTCTGAATGTGCTTAAGGCAGAAAATTTATATCTAAGATATATAAACAATCACAAGACTTAAACTCCAGGAAAAAATATTGCCAATCAAAAAAAAAAAGCTACTGAAATGAGTAGTCAGCTCTCAGAAGAAGAAACTTAAATGATCAAAATCATGTTGTAAATGGTTCAGCATTCTTAGACTTCAGAGAAATGCAGATAAAACTATTTTAAAATTCTGTCTTTCTCAAGTCAGAATGGCTATCATCATGAAAAAAGGATAATAACAAATATTCATGAGGATGTTGGGTAAATTGAACCCTTACTTACTGTAGGTATGAGTAAAACTGAATGGAGTCATTGTGAAAATCAATATAAAATATAAATTATACATACTATATGAGTCACCTAATCCATCCATGTTTTTTGCTTCATTATGAAAAATATCAGAGGACTGTAACCAACACAGATATTCCCCCAACAAATGAATAGATAATGGCATAATACACTATTGACTCAATTATTATAGCATTTGGGCCACTTATGTGGAGGCAGCATTGATATTAACAGATGAAACTGAACAAAACTTCATTATTTGGTAGTTTGCAGACAGTTTTCAAAAGCTAATATAAACTTCAACTCAAGATCTGGAAGTTATACCTCTGGTGAATTAAAAGGCAACTTATTCAGCACCCCCAAATCTACAACCATGACAGTACTAACTAACCTATATTATCTATAACTCATGAGCTCAGAAATTCTAAGACATAGATATCAACATGACTCAGATCTAAGGAAAAGCAGATGTTCCCTGCACCAGCTTGAGATATAGTTTTTCTAATGTATTTAACATTGTCTAGTATACTATTGATGTTATCAGATACCCAAGAAGAGGAGAAAAGCATATTAACAAAAATGAATTATTTATCCTAAAATATGAGATGAAGTAAGAAAGCAAATATATATACATATGAAGAAATATATATGTTTTATAAAAGGAAGGGCAGTAAAAACAGCAAAATAAATATTGTGTACTGAAATTATAATACTTGTAATTAACTTTTGGTAGAATAAAACCAAAGAAGGAGATAACAAACTAAACAATATATCAGATAAAATTGACCAAAGCTAAGTGTAAAGAAAGAAAATTCAAGCGGAAAATTAAACAAAAATACATAAACACCACAAAACTAATACATCAATTAGTTCAATGAGGTGAGTAACAAAAAGTTAAAGTTATACATATTGGAAGCAAAAAAATACTATTATTTACGAGGAAAATAATTATGGGTATACAAATATTATTAGATATAAATTTAATATTACTCAGTCTAAAGGAATTTAATTTGGATGGCTTACATGAACATGGATAGGAATTACTCACTGCTGCATAGGCAGTTCACCAGTGGGTACAGTACTGAAGAAAAAGACACTGGTCCCAGTAACACTTACAAATTCTCCCAGGCACCTGTGAGACCACAAAACCCTTCCTGCATGTGTAATTTTGGCAGACCAACTTTTTTGCAGGTCTTGTAAGGTTAAAAACACACAACAACAACAAACAATGAGTGTGTGAAGAAGAAACATTTCAGTGAAAGAGTGAGGAGGATTAAATTTTTCCACCAGATGAAACCTAGGATTAAAACGTCCAAAACGGATTATCTTTTTGTGTGTATAAAACCATCAAAGAATAGAATATTAACCTTCTTCTCAAATACATTTTATACAGAGTATAAAATACTACATAAAATATTGACTTATTTGAGTTTAACATGGGCAATTAAAACAAGAAATGAAATCATAAAAACAAGAATGATTTTACAGTTTTTTTTAAGAATGGTCTTTGAGGTGGCATGAGTATTTTCTCTGCAGTGACTGGAGGGTAGATTTGATGTATCCATCTCACCCTAACATTTGCCCTTGAGCTCTAGCAGGTAGGATGTGTTCCTCGTGGAAACATCACTCTGCAATTTCCACCAAAGGCTTTGATTCATGAGCTGTTTGGAACACTGTCCTTAGCAAAGTCATCAATTATCTGGGCTGCTTGGCCTACCCTGTTTCTAAATAGGCTTTAGAACATTGTTCATGTCCTCGTGACTCTGAGAACATTGTCATTTCCCAGTAACTCTTTCCTGCTTATTGGAAATGGTTGAAATTAAGAGAGTGCATGTCTACTCAGCTGATTAAAACAGCTTTTAGTAAGTCAAGATTTTTGAGGTGAGCTTTCTTATATAGATAAAATTGTCTGTCTCTACAACAGTAAAATATGACCACCAGATTCTTTTAACTATTCTGTCATTGGATTCGACAAATTAACAAATCAAAATAATAGCTAACTGTCCATTCACGCAAATAAATCAAAGTACTATAAAAATAAGTAATTAGAAAAACATAAATTAATCAATAAAGTAAGAAAATACACTTACATTCTGGTTAAAAATGAAATTATATTGTATTGTAAAATTGTATTGTAAAATAGTCCTTTTCATCTGAAATGCATTTTAAGAAATAATTAGCCTTTATTTTTAAATTGAAAATAGATTTTTTTCATACAATATATTCTGACTATGGTTGCCTCTTCCTCAGATCTTCCCAGGACCTATCTTCTCATATGCCCAAATCCACATCTTTTCTCATTCTTTCATTAAAAACAAACAAGCAGCTAATAATAATAATAATAATAATAATTTACAATAAGAATAAACAAAGAGCCTGAATATGACAAGACAAAGAGACTGAAGAAAACAAAGACCCAATAAAATAAATCGTAAGACATATAGACACGGAGACATATACATTTACACACACACATAAACACACACACATATATACAGAGAAAAAGAGAGAAATCCCCTAAAAACACAAATTGGAAACTCTAATGTAAAAATAAAAGACCTCAAGGGTAAGACAAAATTTAAACAATAAAAAAGGGAAAAAACTTCAAATATGCCATTGATTTTATGTTGTCCATCTATCTACTGCAGGGCATGGAACTGGGCATGAAGAGTGGTTTCTAAACCCTGTGATACTACATTGACATATTTAAAAGTGGTTGAGAATGTTCTTAATAAAATAATTATTATTATTATTTACTACTTAATCTTTAAAAATGATGATGACTTTAGTTATTTTTATTTACAGAATGGTTTCAACTGATGTAGTCTTTAAATGCAGTTGCTGTGTAAACAAACATCATGTCCAAATTAAGACACTAAGTAGTTAAGTTAATAAAACTATTACAAAAAGCATGTGTTCTAATTCTTATTATTTTCTAATAGTCTTGTCCTCCCTTGCTTTGCTCTGTTCTGATAAAACACTGACCAAAAGTCAGTGGGGAAGCCAAAGTTTATTGGCTTATGGGTCGCGGTCCATAATCAAGGGACAGCAATGCAGGAGTCTAGAACTGAAGCAGAGTCCATGAAGGAAAGCTGCCCGTTTGCTTCATTTCCTTGACTCGTTCAGCTACCTTTCTTAATCATGCCAGGCTCATCTTTCCAAGGATACTCACCTTCAGTGGACTAGAATATTCTACATCAATCATTATTCAGAAAACATGCCACAGACTTGCCTGCATACCAGTCAAAATAGCAGTTCTACTGAAAACCTTTCTTTCAAGTATTAGGCTTGTGTCAAACTGATAAAAGCTAGCTCTAGCCATAACAAAGCTCAAAAACAAATATTCCTAGATATAACAGGAAAAGGTAGTTATTGTAAATATTAAACATTGTAAATATTTGAAATATTAAAACTGATGTTTCTAATACAAGATTGGATGTTTTCAATAAGCCTGTGGTCTGGATAAATTTATACCAACACTGGAAACATTACCGTTGTGCTTTTTTTTTCAATTTCCTTTAGAATGGTACATCATTGAAACAATGGATAGATGGACAGACAGAAGAATGGACAACAGACATATGGATGAATGGCCAGATGGATTAATACTAGTATTTTAATTATTTGAGAGCTTTGATGGACTAATGAATGTCATTGTAGTTTTTAAGTAAATAAGTTAAGAATTCTGGAATCAGGCACTGCTTTTGTATTTTACCATGTCTGAAAATGTGCCTTTTAAAAGTTCTACTCAACTGAAAGGAAGTGTAATGATGCTATTGTCGTCACCACACTATTTATTTGTGGCTAGGTAACAAAGACTTTTATTTTTGAGGCATTGTCATCAATTATAAATTACTATTCACTAAGCCCTATGGTTTACCATGTAACATCTAAGGATTATATAATATTTAAGATATATTAGTATTGTGTTTTGCTACTTGGGCTTTTCTATTCAGAATGTTAAAATACCATCACTGTATTTTATATGTGACTTGCTTATTTTCTTGCTAAAAGATACTCAGTATGATTTTTAATGTTAGGGATTCTGAGATAACACTGTGCAAAAGCTCTTTCTAAATTGAAGGGCACTGTGCAGACAGTTGTTATGTTCTTTGCCATTATTACTAATAATGGTTCCTGTTCATTACTAAAGAGGAGGCTATACTACTTTGACCTCACATGTGAGCCTTATGAAAGAAAGGTATGATTGAAAGGGGATGTGAAAGCACCTGCTGGCAAGACTGTCAAGCTGAGTTCAATACCTGGAGCTCACAGGTTGGAAAGACAGAAACAAGATTATCTCTGACCTGTACATATATGAGATACATAGACACTAAGAGAGAGAGAGAGAGAAATATACACACATATGTGCACACACATACAAAAACAAGCAATACACACTCATATATATACACACAGACACACAGACATGCATACATATACTCATATACAGAGTATAGTTTAACCAAAGAGCATAGTTTAATTTTGTTCCCTAAAATATTCTTTTAATTTAATTCAGGTGCTTTTACTTCAGTTTATAATATGCAACATTGATGACAGTTTTCACATTCTGCTGTTGGGAAGCTATTTTTTATTTGCACTGAATAGCATAGCCTAACAAGATATCATGATCACATCATTTCATTAATCCTAAATAACATCATTTTATTGTTAGTGGATGTAGAATTAGTATAATGTGCTCAATTATAAAATCTATTTACTTGTGTGTCTCAGCTGTCCAGAAATCATCAAATAGATGACCAAATTCATTTGATTAAGTTTAATCCTTCTTCTAAGTGCACAGAATTGGAAAGATTTTTCTGTCGAAGTGTGCATTGTGACTGTGTAATGATATTTCATCAGAAAAGATATTTTTCTAAAACGAAAAATATAAAAAACAATATTGACTCAGGTGAACTTTGTGATTTCTCCCACTTTAAGAACACAGATACAACTCCATTTTCAATTATAAAATTGAAAAACTTATACAACTAGTTACACTGATTATAATATCTAAAAGTAAATAATTATACTCAACACATTTTATGAGTCTTAAAGTATTTATAGATTTTCTAAGAAATTAGAATACCTTTTATTCTGATAGAAAAAATTAAATATTTAATATGTTGTTAAAGTGGACAAATTTGGAGAAACTAAAATTTTATTTGCTAAACAAGTAAAATTTTACTTTTTCTATTCATTGCAACAGATTTTTCTCAAAATCCTTGACTGATTTGTCTATGCTATAGATATCACATGTCTATATGAAAACTTAAATAGTAAGTTATCAGAGTGCCATGCTGAGCACAACTGTGGCTACATCTATAACTACATGTAGAGTAGGAATACCTGGAGGCATCATTGGACAAGGATAGTCAAGAATCAATCAACTGCCATTCAAAGTAGCAGGCTATGACTCAAGATGTCACATACTCCATGAAGTTAACAAAAATTCTAAACATGCCCTGAAATACTTAAAAGCAGGTTTTTTTTTAAATTTTTATTGATTTTTATTGAGCTCCACATTTTTCTCTCTGCTTCTCTCCCTGCCTCTCCCCTTCCCCCTTCAACTCCCAACCCGCTCCCAATTTATTCAAGAGATCAAAAGATCTGTATTGTCTGTCTTTCCAAAGTGTTGCAATAATGGTCAAAAAATAAAAATAAAAAGGCTTTCACTCCAGAGAAGATAGAAGCACAAGAAGAGTTTGGCAGGAGGTAATGATCAACAGATTATCTAAGAGAATGCAGAGAAGACTAGATGGTTAAAAATACTTGAATATTTGTTGCTCTTGCAGAGGACCTTGATTCTATGTGTATCATCTGTAACTCCAGTTCCAGGGAATCTGACCCCTCTCCTAACCTTCTGGAGTACCAAGCATGCATGTAGTCTCATACATGCAGGAAAGCACTCATACACATGAAATGAAATAAATGAATTTTCTTCACAATGGCTTTGGCGGGAGGGTTAGTGAGATTTTCTATATGACAGTTCAGGGACCTGGCAGTGTTTACACTGTGACTTTAAGAGGCAAAAGGCAGGAATATCACTTCTCAGAAAATTGATTCCTGAAATAATATAAACTATGTTATAGTTATTAAAAAGAAGTAAGGTTAATTTCTATGAGATGAAAAATTGAACTCTAAGGTCAAATACTATATATTTAGTTTTTAAATACTAAATATTATATATTATTATTACTTACTATTATTTTACTGATATTTATAAAAGTCTATAATTTATAATACCAACTCTTGCTTGTTTACCACCTTATAAAATTCTATTTCTTTCAACTATACAAACAAAGAATTCCCGTGCATTAGACTTATTCCTGTGGACATTTTAATGGTGTACCGAAATATAATCATACTAGCAAAACTTTTAGGTCTGTAACAGCAAATAATGTTGTGTAGCTTGAGAAAAGATAAGGAGAATTGTGCTTTAGGTCCAGGAAAACTTGGTCAATTAATGAAGAGGACTAAGAAATAAGATTCAAAATACAACCATGACATGGTGTTGCAGAATATTTGCTTAACTATACAAAGATGTATTATATTTGTTTAATTATGTAAAAATATGTTGTTGTTTTATCTTGCCTGCCTATTTGGTTTAATAGAAAGCTGAATGGCTAGTCGCAAGGGTGGAGGTACAGGCAAAACTTCCAGGCAAAGAGAGTAAGTAAGAGGAGAAACTTAGGGTCAAGGGAGAAAGAAGAGATGCCAGGGAGACAGACACCAGGGACCAGATTGCTAGACAAGGAGGAAATAGAAAATAGGACATACATTTGTTGTATGATAGGGCCTCTCTTGGGTATATTCCCAAGAGTGGTATTGCTGGGTCCAGGGGTAGGTTGATCCCGAATTTCCTGAGAAACCGAAACACGGATTTCCAAAGTGGTTGCACAAGTTTGCATTCCCACCAGCAATGGATGAGTGTACCCCTTTCTCCACAACCTCTCCAGCAAAGGTTATCATTGGTGTTTTTGATTTTAGCCATTCTGACAGGTGTAAGATGATATCTTAAAGTTGTCTTGATTTGCATTTCCCTGATCTCCAAGGAAGTTGAGCATGACCTTAGGTGTGTTTTGGCCATTTGAACTTCTTCTGTTGAGAGATCTCTGTTCAGCTCAGTGCCCCATTTTATAATCGGGTTGATTAGCCTTTTACGGTCTAGTTTCTAAAAAATAAAATTAAAAATAAATAAATAAAATTGTGTACACAGAAAAAAAAAAAGAAAATAGGACATACAGAATGAAAGAAAGTTTAAAAGTACCAAAGGAAAACAGATGAGTTTTAACAGGTTAAATTAAGTTGAAAGAGCTAGTAGATAAAGTCTAAACTAAGGTCAAGCTTTCAAAATTAATAATAAGTCTCTGTATTTTTATTTGGATTCTGTCTGATGGCCTAAAGAAAATTCCAACTGCAACATCAGGTAATGAGATAGAACACTAGATAAAGCAATATAATCAACTAAGAAGATTAAGCAGTATAACATATGGTAAATAAGCATAATGCATGTTATTTCAAGAGAAAATTAAAGAAAATTAAAAAGAAATAGTACAAAGCTCTTTAATCATAGTTGTGTCAGAGCGAGGATTATATCTACAAAAATGCTTTCTGTAGGAGAGGGTGGGAGTGCTGAAATAGAGTATAGCAAAACTAATAAAAAATGAAATTTAGAAGATAATAAGACCTGGAATCCATTTTAACTACATGGTTCTCTATTTAGTACAAAATAGGAAACATTGCTAGACTGGAAGAGGAAATATTACTGACCTGACTGAACATCTCTTGTGTTGATGGAGTCATGAAATTCAAGGGGAAGCACAGAGTTCATGTAAGGTTTGTTTTTTTTTTCTTCCCCTGTGGAAAGCCAAGAACATGTGTGTTACATACAAAAAGTTCCACAATAGTCCTGAACAGAACATAACAAAGGTTTATTTATCTGGGGATAAACTCAAAGAAAGAGTAGCAATCTGTAGTCCTCTGCATGTGCTGGGAGCTGGAACTGAATCCAACAGCCAAGAGGCCTGTGCAAGCTTTTTGTCTGCATTTATAGTACATGAGACCATGTTCAAAGTTGGTCAGTATCTTAAAGGCTGAAGTAGTTCCCACAGCACATGTGTTTTGAACTTTTGAGGAGTGAATCAAGAGAGTATCACATTTTTGGTATATTAGAAGATTACACTGCATAGTGCCCTAATACATTGCTTCTGGCTTGGAAGAGAAACCTTAATTACAAAAAAAAAAATACTAAGGTTTTTCAATGTAAAAGGATGGAATTGTTATCCTCCTTGCATAAGAAAGGTTGTCGTAACAAGCTCAAGAGGCAAATGTTTAATGTGCTGAGTTTGTGATCTCTACTAGACACCAGAGTGGCAATCTTAACTGGGAAGTTGATTGTATGAATTTAGTTGAGATGAGGAAGAAGTCCTGAGGAACATACATTTTTGAGAGATGCTGATAATTAAAGATTCTAATGGTATAAATTATATAATACTAACAAATGTAAGCTTAGACAGGAAGCCACTAAAGACTCATGACTGCCATACACATAATATTCAATTGCTTCAGTAGAATAAGCTGTAAGGCAAAATGTTAAATTTGGTTAGATTATGTGAAAATTATGGAAAGGGAATATTCTTTGTTTAAAATGTATATAGAGGCCGAGTATTACAAAAGAACATACGAACATTAATTTAGGAGAGAAGAGATGATGCTATTGTTGACTAATGGAAATTATAAGGTAGTGAGATCTAAGGATTGAGAAACATAGAAGTCATTGTCATGATAATGGAAAGAGTACTCAGAGCAGAGTCCTCAATCCCTATCTTGTCCCCATGATAGAGAACTTAATGGTAAATAACATATAAAAATACAGATTTGTCCAAGAAACTATCTGGGGACATTGCCCTGGGCATCTGGGGGCCACTCTAGGTTCATGTCTCTTACCAACCCTAAGAAGGTTCCCTTAATTAAGTTATGTGATTCCCTGCTCCTCTATCCAACCTTGTTTTATCCCCAATCATCCCGTTTCCCCAAGTACCTCCCCTCTTCCCCTTCTCACTTTTCTCTCCCCCTCTCCCCTTACCCCCATCCCACCCCACCCCCAAGGTCCCAATTTTTTGCCGAGCAATCTTGTCTATTTCCCATAGCAGGGATAATAACTATATGTTTTTCTTTGGGTTCACCTTCTTATTTAGCTTCTTTAGGATCACAAATTGTAGACTCAGTGACCTATATTTATGGCTAGAAACCAATTATGAGTACATCCCATGATCCTCTTTTTGGGTCTGGGTTACCTCACTCAGGATAGTGTTTTCTATTTCCATCCATTTACATGCAAAATTCGAGAAGTCATTGTTTTTATGGCAATGTCCCCAGATAGTTTCTTGGGCAGCTGAAGATAGGGAACCTGAAATGATCCTATCCTATAACCATACTGATGAATATCTTGCATATCACCATAGAACCTTCATCTAGCGAAGGATGGAGATAGAGACAGAGACCCACACTGGAGCATCGGACTAAGCTCCCAAAGTCCCAATGAGGAGCAGAAAAGAGGGAGAACATGAGCATGGAAGTCAGGACCACGAGAGGTGTGCCCATCCACCGAGACAGTGGGGCTGATCTATTGGGAGCTCACCAAGGCCAGCTGGACTGTGACTGAAAAAGCATGGGATAAAACCGGACTCTCTGAACATGGCGAACAATGAGGGCTGATGAGAAGCCAAGGACAATGGCATGGGGTTTTGTTCCTACTTCATGTCTGGCTTTGTGGGAGCCTAACCAGTTTGGATGTTCACCTTCCTAGACCTGGATGGAGGGGAGAAGACCCTGGACTTTCCACAGGGCAGGGAACCCTGACTGCTCTTCAGACTGGAGAGGGAGGGGGAGAGGAGTGGGGGGAGGGGGAGAGGGGCGGGAGGAGATGGAAGGAAATGGGAGGCTGGGAGGAAGCAGGGATTTTTTTTCAATAAATAATAAAAAAATACAGATTTGTTTATTTTGATGGTGAATAATATATAAAGAATACTGATTTGTTTCTTTCACACTTCTAATGTCTGGGGAATTGAAGTATAGTGCTGACATCTGCTGAGAGATCCCTGCTTGTGACATAGAACTATGGAGAAATTGAGGGAAAAATACTTATGAAAGAAAAATAATAGTTTAAAAGAGGATGTGTTGAGCTTCTTGATGAACTATCCCAATGATAACTAGCTCTATTCCTGCCTGCCTGAAACATCCTCAACACATGGGCATTAATCACACTCAACAACAGTTATGAGTCAGTCATTGTTGAAGACCAGCCTCAATGAAATTCATGTGCTCCAGATCCCAGGGTGGAAAATGAGGATGGTGTATGTCCTGGTCCATTTCTGGTTTGGGCAGGTCTACCAGAAACTTCTAGTGAAATCCCTCCGTGTATGAACAGCCCATTCTTGATATCATCTGACAGCCCCTCAAATCATCCCTTCATGAGTGATATTCCTTAAAGTTCCTTTCTCTTTGCAGTGGTGTTCCATTAGAAACAGGCATGACCATGGACTTTGGTAAGGATGAACTACATTCAAAGATAGTAGAACAGTTAACTGAAAACTGTGAGAAGAAGAAGAAGTTGAATGAAGTTAAAGCATGCTCACCTCATCTTCACCACATTGTTCAATTATAAGTAATGCTTCAAAATATTACAGAAATATGACATTGGTACCTAGTGTATTGTAAGTGAATGGAAATAGAGTAATCCCACACTAGCTCAGAATTGAGGATAATAAAAGGTTCTTTATTTAGGGAGCAGACTCACAGATCACAGTCCTCTTCATGAGCAGGGAACAAGAACCTAATCCAGAAGCCACGGGAGAGCTATCAAGTGTATCCAAGGCCACACTCAAAGGCCATTGACTGAGGAGTTTCTCCAGCAGTGTAGCATTAACTGTGAGGTAATTGTTGACAAATATAACACTGCACTTTATGTCTCCTCCAACTTCTCTTTTATTTTCTCTACTGTTTTACTTTTTTACTTCTTGTTTTACTTTAAGTCACACTGAGTACAAGCAGTTTGCTCTGTATGTGTGTAGGTATAAGTTCATCTACTGCATCCTGGGTGGACTTTCCAAAGCCATGTCCCTAAAGAAAACAAATTGTTCCTGCACCAGCAGTCACCAACTTCTAACAGCTCCATGACTAAGAGTAAGACTTCCTGATCCCCTCCTACACTTAAGGTTGGGTTCTGCCTGGCCTGGCCTTGTGCAGCCCTTTCTTGACCATGCAGTCACAAGAACTGTGAGTACATCTGTGCAAAGACTCTATCTTTTCCAATAGGTACATGGCAATTAGTGCAGATATTTACAACTGGTTCATGGGCAGAGAATGAGTACTGTTTTACAGTATATGTTTTCTATATTTTACTCTTACCATATCTATGTCCTTTCTTAACAACTGTCCAAGAAGCTGGTGCAGAGGGTGCCACATGGGGCTGAGTGGTCCACATTCTCTTTCTTTTTCTCTGAACATTGACCAGTTGTTAGATTCTGTAGTTTACCTTTACTGTAAAAATTAGTTTTTTTTTTTCTCTGATGAGGGCTGATAGGAGTACTAATTTATGGGTATAAGAATAAGAACTTCAGTATCAGTTTATCACTGTGTCCATTTAGTGAAATAATGCTATTAGATTGTATCCTAGCAACTATGATCTAGACAGTCACGGGTTTTGGGCCCAGTTCATGGTAGCAAACATGAATTCTGTCTTGTGGAGACAGTGTTAAACTCCATCAGAAAGTGGTTGGCTATGCCCATAACATTCATATTATTGTACCAGTGGCCATATCTTGAAGACCAGTCATTATCATATCTCATAGTATTCAAGTTGAATAAGACTATTGATTAAACTGAACTACTGATAACAAAAGTTTCCTCCTCACTACAATAGAAAATCTTAGCACTATGAAACTAGCCAGTAAGACTAAAGCTTCTATATTTTTGTCAGCTTGATTTTTCCTAGTGTGTTGGGTCTTCAGGATCCTATACTATACTACAGAGATATGTACTCATCCATCCATGTTTTTGTCACTCTGTTCACAATAACCTTCAAATAGGAACAGTTTAAATATCAATCCACTAATGGAAGGAAGAATAAAAATCACACACACACACACACATACACACACATACACACATACACACACACACACACACACACAAACACCAGAATATTATTCACCTATAAAGAAAATTAAAATCATGGAATTTAAAAGTTAATGGATGGAACCAGACACAATCATTTTGAGTAATGGAACCCAAATTGGAGATACAAACGCTGTATTATCTAGTGGAAACTATCTATGAATCTTTCAATATGTGTGTTTAAACTGTATTCAACATGGAACTGAGGAAACTAATAATGGCAATAAGGTGGCAATTTTAAGGAAAGAATTCAGGTGGCATGGATGGGGAAGGTGGAATAATGGAGCAAGAGGAGACAAGTATTTGGGGCATGGGATAATAGGGTAGAGGATTGAGCATAAAGAAGAATGAATAACCGAAGACTTAAAAAAAGGCCTTATAGAAATTTACTATGGTAGAAATTTTCTAAAATATTTATACAGGCATAAAATGAGTTTAAGTGGATGGAGACATTTCTTTCTCAGATGGCATATACTATCAAATAAAAACCTATCTCCAGGTATGGTTTCCCTGTTTTTGAGTTGTTGCTCATTGGGATCCATAAGACCACCCTAAACATCATAGGATATTGTCATTGTCCCTGATTACCCTTCGGAGTCTCACAGGGAGACTCAAACTTTCATTATTTAATGATTAGCATTATGTTTAGATTAAAAAAATCTTAAGCTTCTCAGGAGTTTAACTAAGATATAATTCCACCCCCTGAAAACTTCAAAGATTAATGATGTATATGTATGTAATGATAAATAAAACAGGCAGGAAAATTTTGTAGGTGGAATGAACTTGGTATCAAATGTGAAGCTGAAAAATGCAGTTGTCATGAGAGCTAATATGAATGTAAAAGGGAGCAGTACTCATTGACTTTAGATGTGTTCTAAGGAAAAACAACCACTTCAAATAGATAGGTCAAAGTGCTCATCATTTAAAGCGCATGCACTCGTTAAAGTCATAGGAACAACCAGACCCATGTTCATGTATGACAAAAGCTCTGGCTTACTGACTCTGCACACCACCCTATGTAGTACCATCAGACACTCCTGTCACACGTGTGTCTATTTTGCTCAAAAGACAAGGAAGATTATCTCACAATATAATGATTAATTTTCTGTAATGAAATGTTAATAATTAGTTTTACTATAACTGAAACAGGGACATAAGTTTGGAAACTCAAAAATTATTTTAAATAAGTCACAAATATCAAGGTACAATCCATGTAACAGTGTGCAAGCAGATGTATAATCGCTCAACTTTGCTATTAAAATAACTGCTGTGCACATGCTCTACTGCTTAAATGTAAATATAATGTTAATTTATTTTAATTTTTATTATTATATTTTCATTAAGGTTTGGCTTCTTATGAAAATTATGTAAAAACATTTTGACACTTGAGAAAAAAAAACTTGTAAAATACTTGCATGGGAGAGGTGGTGCATGCTTCTAATCCCAGCACTCTGAAGGCAGAAACAGGTGGATCCCTGTGAGTTCAAGGCTAACCTGGTATACAGAGCGAGTTCTAAAACAGTCAGAGTAACACAGAGAAACCCTGTCCTAAAAAAAAAAAAAGAAAGAAAGAAAAAGAAAAAGAAAAAGAAAAAAGATGGTTGGGCTTCTTAATTTAAAGAAGATATCACCACATGACCAGTCAGGCAAAATCAAGACAAATGTAAGAAGAAACATACAATTCATTGCAAATAAGCATTTACCTTATGGCTAACTAGCTACTTGCTACATATTTAATGAGTTAACTGGTGCATATTAATTAAATCTTGTTTGTTTAAAATCTCTTTTGCAGGATTTCATGCCATCTGGTTAACTTACTTTAAATGACAAAAACAATAAGTACTTAATTGCATTCCTATTAATGCACTCTTGTTTCTGAACATGTTAGCCGGCTAATGAGCACTTCAGGTTTCCTGAAAGAATATTTTATCGATGAGAGTAGATGTTTGTTGCCTCCTCTGTTGCTAAGGGAAGGTGCAAAGTAGGGCCAAGCTGTCATTAAACCCTATTCAAATTGTTATTTAAAAGAAATTGTCACAGTCTAGTACCAATTGGCTTTCTAAGAGCATCTATGTGCTGTTATTTCCCTCAGTGTATCTACGGAAGTTAAACTGAGTGCTCTCTCTAATTTTAATCCCTCAGACATGTGACTAGGGAGAGATTTACTCTGTAAGGGTGAGCCAGATACAGCTACGGATACCTGTCAACCCAAGAAGTGGATATTTTAAGGACTTCATAACCAAGAACAAAGTTTATGAATAAACTGATTACAGAAAGCTGGTTCACTTAGAATTGGTAAAAAGATGTATTTCCTTCCCATAGAAAGCATGGGAAGGCATGGTTCTTCAGGCTGAATATAGACAAAGATGTACTGTAGCCGAATAGGTTTATAATAGCACTTTTCACAGTATGAAAACTAGAGATAAGGGAATGAATTTCTACAGTGCTGATGGAAAATACTGTGAGAGTTAATGTTTACAAACTCCTGATGCATTTCATGGACCTTCTATACTTACTCTGGTTTGACCATCACACAACGTCATGTACATCATAATATCACATAGTAGTCCATAAATAGAAACAGATTGCACTTGCTAACAGATAAAGAAAAGAATCCTAGTGCTTTCTAGTTTGTAGTACCAACCTTGACTAGTAGACTTTGAATTAATTAAATTAAATTTAAAAATTAATTAATTAAATTAATTAAATAAATACTCAATGTTTTTCTTCTAAATAAAACTATAGACAGTATCAAGCTAATTTTGTTTTGTACCAATAAGAATATATTTGAAAATTTTGGAGTAGTTGGAAGGAAATGGTGCAAAGACAGGACTCATACAAAATTCTTAAAACATTAAAAAAAAAACCTGTTTCTCTGGATTTAAAGTTTCATCTATGCTGAATTGCAAAATTTGGCCTGTTTTTCTGTAGGTCACTGCCACAATGTTTGGAAACAATTGGTTTAGGCATTCCATAAAAGCCAAGAACTATCTCTGTCTAAATTCTATCCTGACAGAGTTCCTGAAATTGTGTTTCTCAAACTATTTTTAAACACTGGAGGCAGTGGCTTCCTTAGATAAGCCATGTGGACTACATTTGGAATTACATAAAAAAATAACAAAGTTACTACTATTCCTGAATTTCTAAATATAGCCCCTGCTTTGCCTTGGGGTAAGGACACAGCAATGGCTAGCATTGAAAAAAAAAGTTGACAATATGTTTTTATGTACTATCTGGGTTTCAGTTAATTTTGAGGGAAACAAAACTGTTCTTTAAGCTGCTGGGATTTCCTTTCTGTAATTTTAAGAACTCAAGGCAAATGAATTCTCTCCTAAGTTAAAAGATCCTGGTTACTCGGGTTGTATCAAAAACAAAAAAGAGTTAGGAAGCACCTTACTTTTTTCTTCTTCCTTTTTTTTTGGTGGGGAGGAGAGATATGGAAAAAGACACTACTGCCACAAATTGAAGGGTTTTGTGTTATCATATCACATGATTAGTAGAATTTGAATGTAAAATGAAAATAACTTAAATGATACTTTCTAGACCCTTGTAAAATTATTGTTTTTGCATTTACCTGCATTACACTTAAAATGCTTAAATGTTGAAAGTATTGGGAGTAAAATAAGAAGGAAAAATATAGTGAGATTATGCATAATCGTGGAAAGAACATACAAGGCAGAATATACTGGCTACAGGAAAGAGAAACCTCCCTTATATTGACACTTTTTTTTTCTGAAATACCCTCGACTATCATCATACAGAATTTTAAATAGCAAGCTACAGAATTTGACTGTGGTTAGTTACACAGTAAATTATATTGTGCTCACAGATAATGAATGGAAAAGAAAGAATAAAATGGAGGGCATGACTGCTCTTAGGTATGGTTTAATAAAAGATTTATTGTAGATGTGAGGGAGTATACAGAAAATCTGAGACATCTGAGAGAGTTCAGAGTGAATATGGCCAGACTGAGATAGGCCATGTGAGGAAAGACAAGGAAGGAGAACAAGAGAAGAGCCTTGGTCAAGAGGCTAGCCAAGAGAACAAAATGACTAAAAAGTCCATGTAGCAAAAATAGCCGAATTGCACAGGGAAGAGCAGCTGGGGGAAGGGCAGCCCAGTTTCTGGGCTGGAAAGTTCAGGTTAGAGGCAGATATGCCATTCAGAAGGACATTGTTGCTGGTAGGTACTGGTGGCCAACTTCATCTTTGATATGTTAATAAGTACTTTAGTTGGCTTTTTATCCCAGTTAAGGCTTAATAGAAAGGCTGGATGAATTGGGCTATAATTTGAGCTTTGGAAAATAATATATAAAACCAAAATAAATAGTAGATATAGTAGATATCAACCAGTCAGTGGTGGTGCAAGGCTTTAATCCCAGCATTTGGGAGGGAGAGGCAAGCAGTCTCTATTTTGCCTGTTCTGTCCCCCACTCTGGTCCTCTGACATGCTGACATGTAGGTAGGTGTGCAATTCTACTAGAATCTGTTAGGGTGAGTTCTTCTGTGTTGTGTTAATTGTAATACCTTAGCATATGGTAGTCTTAAGTATTTGTGCCAATTGATCTTTTCAAGTTGACAAGACCCACAGAGGGAAAAAACTGGTCAAGTGTGTGATGGAGTTTCTAGCCAAGGAGAATTGAGGAGGGATGGGGAGCCTAACTGTATATGGCAGCACTCCATGGCCTGGAGCCCTAAACTGGACAAAAAAAAGTTGAGAAACCCTATTGTCACACTGTCCTTTCTGAATGTATATGGCATATGACCAGCTGCATGAAGCTACTGATACTATGACCTCAGCGAAATGACGGGCAGACCATTAGATTGTGAGTCAAAACAAACCCCTTTTCAGCTGTTGCTGCTATTCTGTCAGGAATTTAGTCATAGAAATGAGAAAAGTTCTATTACAGTATTGAATAAGTTTATTCAGTTTAAAAAGTTAGAGTATTGCTGTCTTGGACTTACAAGAAATAAGCTATGTAAAAACATTTGTTACCATTTATTTGAAAGGGATTCCCAGTGTTATTTTTGATGTATCTCTATAATCTAGGTCTTACTTTCACATGAGTGACTAAGTGCCCTGCATTCTTGATGCTTGCCTCTGTCTGGTCCCTTTCCTTGACTTATCTCCTGGCCCAGAATATTGGCACAAGAAGAGTTTACCCAAAGATGGGAGGATGATAGGAAAGAAAGAGGGAAAAACTCACATACACACTTCCTCTCTACCTCATTATTTGATCTAATTGTGGCTTGATGCTTTGATTTTCTTCCCTTGAAGAGAGAATATGAAGAGTTCATCAGAAACTGTCTGCCAAATTTCAATTATTTTCTCAAAGAAAAGATAAAATGAAATAGGTCAGCTAGCATTAAACCACAATATGGGTGCCTTTTTCATTCGCCAAATATAAATAGTTCACATTATCAAAAAATCCATCATTCTAATCTAGAGCCTCAGCCCATGAAGTCATATATACCATGTTGCCTCAGTTGTTTCAGAAAGCCAAAGATGAAGCAATGAGGAAATGAAATGATGTCTGTTTATGAGAAAATGGTACCTGAAGTATTACTATCATATATATAAAAGACTAGATACATGTATATGCTTGGTGAGCTATGCTTGAGATTACAGCTCTGCTTATAGCTAGGTACATTTTTTCATGCAAGCCAATGTGTTTAGTAGTTATATAGACACAGTTTTAAAACAAAGGCTGACACACTCATCCTTTTCCAAGAGAAGAGTAGTTAGAAGACAGAAAGACAAAGGATGCAGGTCCAAAAACTGGTCTTCCACTTAAAAATAGTTGGCTATTTTTGATTAGGCTCAATAGTAACTTGGAGTAACTCACACAGGTCTCCAAGTCAGCATTTTTAAGTATATGGTAAAAATTTATCTCATTATATAGTGCCAAATTTTCATTTAGAAATATTTTCTATTCTTCTTACCTAATAGGTGAATAAAAATAAATGATTCAACTGAACCTGAATTATATATGTGGAACTATTGCTTGCAGAGATTTGGAAGACTTTTTTGTTTATTGTTTCTTACATACTCTTTCTCTGCTATAACTTACTGCTATGAAGTTTTATTCTAAAATGAATAACAACAGAAGAATATGGCCTATTTATTTTCCCATCTTCTTGTTCAAGGTAGAATCCCACAGATTTAGAAAAGTGTCTACTCTGCTCAGCAGAAGCTATTTCAGGACTGTGAAAGTATTCTGGTATAGCAATAAACCAACTGAAAGTCCTTTGAGTGCATTCCAAGTAGGCATTTTCTTTTTCAATACAATTTCTAACATAAATCTGCCTTTCCTTTTCAGGGAAGTGTGAAAGTTGCCCACAGTACTGATAAAGACTTGAGACTTGTAAGCATTATATGAAAAATGCATTTTCTCATGCTCCAGAAAAGAATGCTTCAGATTGATCCAAACATGAGGGTATCTGGCAAAGATCTAGCTGATAGCTGAGAAAAAAAAATTGTCAACTTTAATGTTGTCTTGAGTGAGTTGAATTTCACAGAAAGAAGCTAATCATTATTTTCAATTTAAAGTGGAAGTCAATCACTTAAAACTAAGATATTGTTTGAGGACTCTCGAACAGAAGAGCAGCCTTAACTAACACTTACGTTCTGCCATTACTAATAGGCACAATTACACCTTCCAGGAAATATGAGTGATGCTTGCAGGATAGTGTTAAAGGGAATGGACTCACCGTAAAAAGATGAACTTAGCCTAGTAGGGATGTACAGGTGGGGCTTTACCCTCAGGAAATTTTTCAGTATAATGACCATTTGGTACCATCTTCTGCATTTAATACACTACAAACTATGCTCTTCACAGCTCATTTTCTTTTGAGCCCTAAATTTAAAAAAATGGCTATTTTTCTTTAATATTTTTAGAAAAACATAGTTCTTATTTTTAAAATTAAAATGTTTGTATCATCTCTCCCCTTCCTTGAGCTCTTCTCAGGCACATCATATATATTATATTTTTATATGAACTTCAAAGTGTCTCTTAAATGGGACAGTTCTCATTTCCAGCCACTTGGCATAGGCCAACCATGAGAGAGACAGCAGTCTTTATTGACTATTGCAGGCCACATTAGTTTAAAGCATACTAAGAGAATATGAATATTAACTTCTTCCTGTAAAATATGACCCTTTACTTTATTAAGTAGGAAGATCTAATCTGTTGTGAATGCTAAGTATGTATGTAGGAAAAGTGGCAATATTAAGTAAGTGTCTGCAGGTATGATTTCATTTCAACGATGAGAGGCACCTTGTGGCTTTGGACTACACTAAATTTAGAAATTCTGCAGTTGTCTTTGAAGTAGTCATTATCCCCATCCTTAAGCTCATTTTCAAATGATCAGAAACAATCCTTTTATGAAAATAGTCACACCAGCCAGGAAAGCAGATAGACTTGCTTCAGAGCCTCATCTGGCTCACTCTCCACTCCTCCAAATAAAATGCCTACCCTGTCAAACCACCAGCTCAGTAGCAGGCAGGCTTCAGCATCCTCCTCCCATCTGCTCCCATCTAGAGAACATCATGCAACTCTCCTCTAACCAAGTCTCTACTCATCCTGTTAACACAGCTCCTAATTTTACCAGCATTCCATGGGATCCAGTCAGTCAAGTCTGATAGAGAAGAAAGTAGACCAGCCAAGTAGATAGCTTTAGATCTTTACTTTCCCTCAGCTCCTCCCAACCCCATCCTTTAGGGGACTACACAGGTCATTGTGGGACAGCCTGTTTCCTCCCTCCTGTGGGATTCCCTCAACCCTCCCCCTTTCTTGCTCATCCTAATTCCTAAGAATAAGTTCCCAATAGCTAGAAATTCAGAATCCCCATTGGCTATACCTAGCAGAATCCCAGATGCACCCCCTTTCTGGTAATGTGCAGCTCCCAGATCTTTCTTTTTTTTTATTTGACATTCTATTTCTCTAAGAATATCTATGTATTTATTTATTTATTTATTTATTAAAGATTTCTATCTCTTCCCCACCGCCGCCTCCCCTTTCCCTTCCCCTCCCCCAATCAAGTCCCCCTCTCTCGTCAGCCCAAAGAGCAATCAGGGTTCCCTGCCCTGTGGGAAGTCCGAGGACCACCCACCTCCTTCCAGGTCTAGTAAGGTGAGCATCCAAACTGCCTAGGCTCCCACAAAGCCAATACGTGCCGTAGGATCAAAAACCCATTGCCATTGTTCTTGAGGTCTCAGTAGTCCTCATTGTCCGCTATGTTCAGCGAGACCGGTTTTAACCCAGGCTTTTTCAGACCCAGGCCCAGATCTTTCTAAGAATGAGAAAGTGCAATAGAAACTAAGGAACAAAACCCTCAGGCAACAAATACAAATTCATGTATCTGCACCTAGAATTACAATCATTCCAAAACCAGATACCAACATAAAAACATAACCAACAACAGCCAGAACTATACGTGCCCACTAGAGCCCACCAGCAAAACCACAGTAGGCCCTGAGAATTTCAATATAGCTGAAACATAAGACAAAGATCTTAAAATAGCCTTTATGATTATGACAGAGGTCCTTAAAGAGGAAATTAATAAATCCGTTAAAGAAATCATTGAAGCATGAGAGCTGATTTTGCCCCTCCTTGTTGGCCATGGGGTGACATGGATAGGGAAAGGTGCCCTTCCCTCATCTATTGCCACCTGCAGCAGATGAGAGAGTTGGCCCTGGGGTCTCAAGAGTGGGGGATCTACCTTAACTCTCTCCAGCTTCAGCACCTCACAAAGCAGCCTCTGCTTCACTTCTGGGCAGCATGCTAGAGCTGACCCTGTTATCTGGGAAGCAGGTGAGCAACCCTGAGTGGGGCGTGAGAGCCACAGAGGTGGTACTTGTCATGATTCTGCCTGAGAGAGACCTTGTGGCCTGTAAGAGCCCACAGCAGGAAAGGGACAGGCAAATAAACCATACAGACAGAGTTTAAGTGAGGAGTTTGTTGAGAGAAGGGGGAAGGGAAGGAAAGAGATGGCCTCTGGGGACAGGGCTGGCCAAAGAGAGAGACAGAGAGAGATGCTGAAAGGGGAAGAAGTGAGCGAAGTAGGCAGAGTTTCATCTTTTAAAGGGACAGTGTACTGTCTGACATGCCCATAGGCATGATGCTGGACATGATGACTTTGTCAGGTCCTAAAGGGGTAGGATTAGGTTCATCTGGATGTTAAGAGGCCTTCCCCTTTTCACCCCTTGCTACCAGTGGCAGGCCAGAGAGCTGGCCGCAAGAGTGAGAGAACCAGCCCTGCCCCACACCAACTGCAGCACACGGGGCCCATCACCCTGTCTGAGCAGCACACTCTCGCTGACCCTTTTGTCACCCACCCGCACAGGTTGATCCAGGTAAGTCAGCCCTGAGAGAATGAGAGCAGGAGAACTGACCCTTCCTCCCTTGAATGCCACCTTGCAGCACTCGGGAGAGAGGGCTGTCTACACCTACCTGAACAAAACAGCAGATATATTCTTGGATTTTATTTGCAATATGTTATTGAGTATTTTTGCATCTGTATTCAATAGAAAAGTTGCTCTGTAATTCTCTTTCTTTGCTGAGTCTTTATGTGGTTTGGGGAACAGGGTAATAATGGACTCATAAAATGAGTTGGGAATTTTCCTTCTATTTCTCTTTTATGAATGATTTGAGAGTATTAGTGTTGACTCTCCTTTGAATGTCTGGTAGAATTCTATGTGACCATTTGACTCTGGACTTTTTGTTGTTATTGTTGTTTGGGAGACTTTTAGTAACTGCTTCTTTGTAATTAGGCTTTTGGATATATTTAAATTGTTTGTCAGATCTTGATTTAACTTTGTTAATTTGTACCTATCAAGAAAATTAACAGTTTTTTTTTAATTTCCAATTTGGTGGATTACAGGTTTTGAAAGTATGTTTTTATGATTATTTGAAATTCTTAGGTATCTGTTTTTATGTCCCTGTTTTGGTTCTTATTTTCTTAATTTGGATACCCTTTCTGTCTTTTGGATAATTTGGATAAGGTATATAGTTGATTTTTTCAAAGAACTAACTCTTTATTTCATTTATTTTTTATTGTTCTCTTTATTTTTATTTTATTGATTTCAGCTATCAGTTTGATTATTTCTGCCATCTATTTATCTTGGGTGTGATTACTTCTTTTTGTCCAGAGCTTTCAGGTGTGCTCTTAGCTGAAAATATGAGGTCAATCCATTTTTTTATGTAGGTTCTTAGTGCTATGAGCTTTCCTCAATGCTACTTTTATTGTGTCATAAAAATTTGGTTATGCTTTGTATTCATTTTCATTGATTTCTAGAAAGTCTTTGATTCATTTATTTTCATCTTGATCCATTTCACATTTAGTAGAGATTTGTTTAATTTTTATGAGTTTGTAAACTTTCTGTTGTTTCTATTGTTGATATGTAGATTAAATCATTGGTAGTTTGATAGGTTTCAGGATGTTTTTTCAATTTTATTATCTTTGTGGCAACTTGCTTTGTGTCCAAGTATGTGGTTAATTTTTGATAATGCTAGGTGAGGTTCAGAGAAAAAAGGTATTTTTTTTTGTGTTTGGATGAAATGTTATGTAAATATCTGTTAGATTCATTTTATTTATAAATTTGTTAGCTGTAGTATTTCTCTGTTTACTTTTTATCTGGATTACCTGTTCATTGGTGAGAGTGGGGTATCAGTAGAGTATCACACTACCTATGAGGAAGGGTCAATATCTGTGTGTGAGAGTCAATAAGTGACTTAAGTTGTAGTAGTGCTTGTTTTTACAAATTTTGGTACCATTGTGCTTGGGGCATAGATTTTAAGAATTGAAATGTCATCTTGGTGGATTTTTCCTATGCATATAACGTCCTTCCCTATCTCTTCTATTTAGTTTTTATTTAAAGTCTATTTTATTAGATACTACAACAGCTATAAAAGCTTGCTTCTTGGGTTCATTTGCTTGCAGTATCTTTTCCCATGAAGTAATGTCTATTTGATATTGAAACATGTTTTTTGTTTGTTTGTTTGTTTTGGTTTTTGATGCAGCAGAAGAATGGATCCTATTTTCACATCCATTCTCTTAGTCTGTGTATTTTGACTGGGTAATTAAGACCATTGACAATGAAAGACATCAGTAATAAATCAGTGTTTATTCTCGTTGTTTGTGATTGTGTGTGTGTGTATGTGGGGGCGGTGTGAATGTGTTTATGAGTGTATGTTTCTGTTCTTTTAATTTTGCTGTGTGGGATTATGTATTTCCTGAATATTCATAGGTTTATTTACCCTCTTTTGGTTGGAGTTTTCCTTCTAACACCTTCTGCAGGATTGGATTTACAGAAAGATTTGTAACATGTCTATCATACTTTTAAGCTCTGGACTACTCATGAAATATATAAAATGTGTTTTTCTTATTTATATACAGATCACAAGATTTCTAGTGTTTTTGCTGATTATAGAAGTAACAGAAAACTTTCCCTCACTGGTAAAAATGTATTTACAACAATTTAGTTTTACTTTTTCTTTATAAAACACATTTAATTTTTAATATTTTACTAATATGATTCAATTGTTTGAAAAGAACTCTAAACATCATTGGGATATTGGTAATCGAAATAAAGGCATACCTATCCTTGTCTGTAACCATCTAGTTATGATGTTCTTTGAAAGAGTTCTCTCATTTTCATGTTCCTAAAGATTTAGCACATCACCAGTAAAATAGCTCAGAAGCAAAGGTGTTTGTTGCTAAGCTTGAAGAATAAATACAACCCCAGGATCTATGTGGTGAAAGTAAAAACTGACTACCACAATTTGTTCTCTGATATCCATATATACCATATGAACACACAATATAATAAAATATTAAATATTTAGCACAAATAAAAACTAAAAACATAGTTTAAATTATTTCATAATATTTTTTCTAAAGTGTTCCTCTCATGCACATTCATACATATAATATATTTTCCCTATACACATATGAGTTTGAATAAAAGATCATATTTTATCTGCAGAAAATGCTCGGTGTTGAGCAGGGAAAAATCAATAATTGAATTACTGGTCTCAGCTGTAATAAACCAGTGATTATTTCCTCATGGAAAGAGCAGTCATGAATTTACTTTGCATTAGCAATACATTATCACATAGCAGTAATCAAATAAAAATGTTTCATAAATGACCATTTGTGTTGAAAGAGCTGCTAGAACACTGACACAGTTACAATTTCCGTAAACTTAAAAAATGCTAAATATCCATATTACAGATATCTTGTGCTATAGCCACAAAAATGAAATCCCTTTCCCAGACTATGAAGGATTAGGAAGACTGCTTAATGTCACCAAATGAAAACGATGAAGCATTCTAAATCATTTGTATGTTCACTCACTCCTATTCTCTTTAGTTTCCTTCTTCACTACAATTCCCTTCATTCCTCAGCAGTAGTAGATATTCTTCCCCATTTTGACAAGGAGAATAAAAGCAAAGGAAAACACAGAAAAGGAAACAATAGGAATTAAGAAGAAATGCATATTGATAGGCTTATTAGTTTCTCAGTTGAAGAAGAACATGGTGCAGACAGAGTGCAGGAAATTTCTTATCTTGCTTGGAATATCAGAGACTCCTTGTTAGTCAGTAATAGAGACCATTCACTTGTGTCAAAACATATTATGCTGCTTATTATGCAATCAAAGGAAAAGAAGAAGTTTTGAAAAAAATCATCCCTATAAAAATTTACTTATTTTTGTCACTGGTGGGCTTTTTATTCTTGTAGGAAAACTAAACTTTAAAAAATACAAGTGTGGGAATACCTCCATGTAATGTACTTCATAGTCAAAAAAAGAAGTGCTTGACATGACTCAGTCAGAGTCCAGGAAATAAACTGAATATCTCTGGTGCTGCAAATAATTTTTCTTAGACTACAGAACCACAGGCTGTTCATGTTGTCAGAGGCTGACAATGTTTCAGAAAGGAAAGAGGACAATATAGGTCTTGATTTTGAGTAGTAGGTTCCTGGACTCATGATTGTTTAGTTATGTTGCTCCATATTTATAGCACTGATAATTGTCCTCTAAGAATTCTTTACAAAAAATGATAAAAATGATAATGTAGTTTGTGGACAAGAATTATTGGCTGATTTTTGAAAATCAGTTGAAATTTGAAAATGTTTACTACCCAAATGGGTTAAAATAAAGTGTTTTGAAGCACACACATATCATTTTATAAAAATGTAGCTGTATTTAATATCCACCCCTAACTTCACCTAGGATACACAGCGCATGTTCGGAATTATGTATCAAACATCCTATATTTATACCATGCTAGTTAATTACCTTCCTGTATATTAAATGTTTTCCCACTTTTTATGACATTCATCAGGAACCTCATTTTATAGGAAGGTTTATGATTTAAAGTTGTGATTTCACTTTCAAACTTTCCATATCACTACTATTATTAGAGTCTGGCCGATTTCATGACAGTTTAAAAAATTTGGACAAGCATGTTCTTATTGAATGACAGCACAAAATTATATATAAATGACTTCTCAGATGCTGTTACCTAATGTTGGATGATTTTTATAGAACTATTGTATACTCTCACCAGGATATGATACTGAACCTCTTACTACAGCTGGTAGATAATACAAATTGATTTTCAATAATGTCAAATACTGTATGCTAATTTACTCTCAGACTAGCCTTGTAGAGATGATTTTAAATATTTTATTGCATGCTTACTATACATAACTAAGGTTTGATCATGGCATTGGGCCTCCTATATGGCATTATTGATTCATGCCCAAACCACATAGCTCTTCTTGACCCTTCCTGCTGCCCCAACAAGTCTCTTCTTCTTCTTTTTTTTTTTTTTTTTTTTTTTTTTTTTTTTTTTTTTTTTGTGGGGTTTTTTTTTTTTTTTTGGTCCTTTTTTGGCACCAGCTCTTGTAGACCAGGCTGGTCTCGAACTCACAGAGATCCGCCTGCCTCTGCCTCCCGAGTGCTGGGATTGAAGGCGTGCGCCACCACCGCCCGGCTAAGTCTCTTCTTCTGATGTCTACTTTCTTTATCTTTTTTCCTCTCTGAATTTCACCTATTAATGAAAGCATGATGTATTTAATTATTCTTATTTTATTTTTGATAAGATCTTACTATGAAGTTGAGACTGTAATTAATTAAGCTCACGAACTTCTCTCTGCCTCTCACCAAAAAGCCCTGTATGTGCACCATGCAATGGTACTAGATACTTGTTTCGCTGAGTCTGGATTAGTTTGCATAACAGCTGATCTCTAGTCTTATTTATTTTTTCTTCTAATAGTGTGATCTTTTTCTTCTTTGTGGACACACACAGATACCTTGTTTATTACTTTTCCACTGAGAAACATCTTGGCTGATTTTGTAATTGGACCATCATTAATAGTGATGTTAAATATTTTTGGGTGGGAATAACCATTTTACGTTTGACTTTACTGTTTTATATACTTAAAAGTGATATGTTGGATAGATATAGTAGATCTAATCAGATATTTCAAGATGCCTCATATCGATTTCAATAGAATCTTAATTAACAGATATCCGTGTTAATATATAAAGTTCAATTTTGTGTTGATAATATGCATTCTAACTGAGGTGATATTTTATCTATTTTTATTCACTATGCTTATTTCAACTAAATTATATTTTATTATACACTTACCACCACTCTTTAGTTATTATTGTTTCTCCTTCCATCTATTTAATCATATGTTTTTCAAATTTTTTATATATTTCAAATATATACTTTCATATTATATGTTTGTGTTTATATTTATTTTAATTATCTCTCTTACTTACTGCATATCTAAAATGTTGTGAATAACAACTTAATGTAAAGATAATTGGAATTTTTAAATTCCATACTTAAACGGCACACAAAGTATTTTTTCCTGATATAAGTTGATTATCATGAAAGCAATTCAGGAAAATGAAAGGGATTTTCATACAGTGAAGCACGATTAGAGATTCTGATGTGAGGCAAAGTTACCGTTACTCCATTTTTCACTTTTTATTCTTATAGAGTCTAGAATACCAAAGATTTGAAAGAATCTTTTCCATCCCCAGTCAGGATGCTCTATCTGCCATTTCTTTTCTCATCTCAAGCATAAAATATTTGATGGCTGAAACATCTTTTATAAAAGATTTGAAGCCAAGTGGTAGTGGCATACACCTGTAGTTCCAGAACTCAGGAGTCCAAAGCAGGTGAATCTCTGTAAGTTCAAGATCAGTTTGGTCTACATAGTGAGTACCAGGATAGTCAGGATTTTAGAATCCCTTTCTAAAAAGAAAAAAAAAAACTAACCAAGCCAAATAAAGAAAACCCAAACCACAAATTAAATATTAAAAAATTAATAATAAAAAGACTGAGATTCTAATTAAAAGTTTCTCTTTAGTTGGTTACCTTGATTATTACAGTTCTGCACATATGTGCATTGGAGAAAGTCTGCTATGTTTTATGTAAAATACAGGGTTTTAAATGTTCTTTTTTACAATAATGCATCAGGATCAAGAACTCCTATAAAGTGTCTGTGTTGACAGTTTTTTTCATGTGACTTTCAGATTAATAGGGATGATGTGATAAATGCTATTTAATCTACTGTGACATCCAATGCCTGAAAGTCATTCTATAGTTTTGTATTTTTTTATTTTATTATTTCTATTTTTTTATTTCTTTAGTGAGTAAGGTTCTTCAGTGAATTGAAAAATAGTATAAACAACTTCACTGATGGCAACTTTCTCAGCTAGAGAACAGGGATGTAATAGGGTATTATTATTGTATTCTATCAGAAAAGAAGTCTTCACAGCTGGCTCTTTTGCATTAGAGACAGACATTTTTCTTTCAAAAGAGTATAGGTGATTGAACAATATTCTTGCCTATCAGATTTAGCTACTCATTCTTAGGTAAATTTGTCATATTCTCTGCACTCTGCGATACGATTCTGTGCTGCAAGTCTGAATGTGTGTGTGTATTGTAATGTATAATATATTAAATTATATGTAATTCATACATATATTTAAAGACTCAAAGCAGAATATAATATGAATCTTTGTGCACATGAGGCATGTGTGTTATTTTATACATTTGTATATGTTTTTGGTGATAAAATTCATTCTTGCACTTGGTAACATGATTGGCAAGTGTTGTGCCACATTGAGGAATATTTCTAAACCCTGGATTTTGGAAGATTATCGGTGCAGCTCTGGTGGTCTCTAAAAAGAGCTTCCTATTTCACTCACCTGATCACTGGGATTACAAGTGTTGATGGAGGTGGGTCATTTGTCTATCTGTTGCTTTTATTGGTTAATTAATAAAGAAACTGCTTGGCCTTTGATAGGACAGAAAATTAGGTAGGCGGAGTAAACAGAACAGAATGCTGGGAGAAAGAAGCCAAGTCAGGCAGTTGCCATGATTCTCCCACTCGACAGCCACAGGTTAAGATCTTCTCTGGTAAGCCACCTTGTGGGCTACACAGATTATTAGAAATGGGTTAGATCAATATGTAAGAACTAGGCAATAAGAGGCTAGAACTAATGGGCCAGGCAGTGTTTAAAAGAATACAGTTTCCGTATAATTATTTCGAGTATAAAGCTAGCCATGCAGAGCTGGGCGGGAACGCAGCCCACCGCCGCTCCTCACAACAAAATGTGTACCACCTCACTTGGTATTCAGATACTAGAATCTTGAAATACTTTCGTTATGAACATGACTAATATTGACTTCTTTTGATTTTGTCATTTTGATTTGAAATTAATACCCATGAGAATTAGTTTTGATATTAAGAATTAGTCTCCTATTTCATAGCCTTTATATACAAAATGTAGTGTAATAGAAGAAGTCCTTTTATGGGAAAACACTTAAATTTTTTGAATATTTTCTTACCAGCTTAGCAGAAGAATTTTGATGAAAGCTGGTAGTTATATGAAGTTAAATTTACTACTGAGAGAAGACTTTCCTTGGAAACACTGTGTCCCTTAAACTCTCTCACCCTCTGCTATGTGTCCTCCTATCAGTGCTCTTTATATGGCAGTGTCTCACTTAGCTCTCCTAGGAAAATATGTCTCCTCAAAATGTGTCCTGCTCTGTGTTTCTATATTATCTTCTGGTATCATAAAATTCTAGACTGTATTAAACAAAATATACATTTTAAATATGTTTAATAATGAATTATGTGACTCTAGCAGAGACGCATAAACAAGGATGGAAACATCTCATTGTAGGAGGCACATTACTCTTCGGTATTTCAGAGTTGAACAAGACACATGGTGCTTTTTGTTGACATTTTAGCCTGATGTTGTAATGTATAAAACTCCATCACCAAAATCCCTTTTGTGTTCTTAAACTCAGCTTTGTACCTAATATTGAATAGTTTTTTTAATCTTATGGATTATTTTTTTTTTGTTCCTTCAATAAAAGCATTTGAGTTATAACTAGTTTTTCAGATATGCTTTATAATCCGTACATACATGGCATAAGAACGTGTATTAAAGTTGTAAGTTGTTCATAACATTGTTGAAAATCTGATGAAGTTGAAAACATTAAAAACATATCTTTACACACTGTTAAAGGTAGCCAAAGTCTCCTAAAATGCTGGCAGATTACCAAAGAGATATTTCATTCATGGAATGCACAAATGTGTTCTACAAAGCAGAATTAGCTAATGTCTGTGAGCTAATGCTTATGATAGAATCAAAAATAACAAAAGGAAGAACCAAAGCAATGCTGAAAATTTGAATCTAATAGGAACTAGAAGCTGGGAAAAGGAATATGTGAGAGATTTTGCAGCCCTGCTAATTTAAAGTGTTACTAACATCTTAAGATTTTGTCATAGATATATTAGAGACTATGTGACAGTATTCAAGTACAGATAACTTACAGCCTCTACATGTCATCTTGCAAAAAAAATGAGAAAAAGAAATATAGATGACAGATTACAGGCTAATCCTGGCACAGCCTCAGTCTGACCATGGTGTGACTAGCATTCGTTTAATGTGACTCTTTGTCATGCACCCATACCAACATGTCTCCGCTTGGAAGTTGTAATGCTCTAGCTCAGCAATATGTCTTCTGGGTGCATTATGTAATTGAAATAAACACTGCACCACATTTCCAGGTGACAGTTTGAAAGGGATGCATGTCAAGTCAATTACAATAAGTGTGTGCAACCACATGGAAACATTATGTTGATGAGAAAGATGTCGAGCACAACACTCTTTGCTCTTCAATTAATTTAAAGATAGAAAAGGCACAGTTCCTACTCTCCTACTCAGAAGCCTTTATAAAGAGTAAAGGGTATTAATTACCTTGATGTGGAGAGCATGTAATGTTGGCCACCCTTTCATTTATTATTCCCCCTTTCAGTGTCTCTGTAAATTGGCTGATATCAGTGCTTATCAATATCACCTAGGATGGCTTAATTTTTAAGACCATACTATTCTCTCTGAAAAGTAGATGTATTGCTGTTTTAATGCTGTATTCATATTTATTAGTTTTAAGGTTACAAGCAGCAGAAAATAGATGTCATCTTATGTAATAACACACGTTTTGCTGAACAAGATCTTGTCCCTCCATGAGGCCCCAATACAGCACTTTTGAGAAGAATGGTACAGCGAGGCCTTCAGGAATATACTGCAAAGTAAAGGTCATGCTCTAGGACACAATCATAAGGTGTAGGAGTATGAACAAATAAATATGACCTCCATGCTCTCCTAGCAACCAGTAAGCAATGACTCTTCCACAACTGATTTCCAAGGTGATCAGAGAATTCCATCCTTTCATCAGAATACAAAGAGATAAAAAAAACTGTTCAAATCAGAAATTAAATGAATAAACTTTAACTAATTCAAATTATCATTTTTACTTCTAACAAAATCAATGGGGCAGATGTTGAAGAAAAAACAAGACTAATAAATGAAATGGATGTTTTTTTGAAATTATAGACTTTCCGTATTAAGCAATCCTGGTTTAAATCTGTCTTCCAAAATGCCCTTGGATCTGACGGCAGTCAATCACTGCCATGACTCCCCTCAAGCCAGAAGCAGTTGTTGATATGCTTTGTGTCAAATCAAATGAACTTTATTTTCTGATTATTTCACGCAAAGAAGAGAAACAGTACATTGTATACAAATCAACAACAGCTTACTTAAACTAGCAAACATATTTTAAGAAGCAGTTAGTTGAGTTAAAACACAAATTATTAATTTGAGAGAGATCAAAGAGGGATGGATATATAGGAGGGTTTGGAGGAAGAAAAGAATAAGAGAAAAACAATGTAATTATAATCTCAAAATAATAAAATAAATAATTAGAAAACACACACCACTAGTTGTTATTTTGCTTATTGAATATTATTTATAGATTTTATTTGATTTTTAAAATCCATTTTAAGGTGACAGTCAAATAATTCTTGTCAAGTTTAAGACTATTGAGAATAATTCAGTTATTAACATGCACATTCAGACATTGTATGTATAAAGAGTTTAACTTAATCTTCACAGGTACTGAACTAATTTTTGTATGGGGTGGTCAGTTTATGTATATCTTTATAAGAAACCATGCATTAAACTTTTATCTGAGGTGTTTGTTTTTCATGACTGAGGAATGTATGAGTGTACCAGTTACTTTTCAACCTTTCCAAATTCTAATTCTGTGTCACTTTAATTCATGTATTGTAATAAATGGGCAAAGGTAGCTTATTGTAGATAAAGCTTGCATTTTTGTTGTTTTTAGATCTTTTATGCATACAGATATTTGCCTACATGGATGTATGTGTACCATGAGTGTGTTTATTCCAGTAAAGGTCAAAAGAGGGAATCATGGCCATGGATTTGTTGTTAAGTATGGTTATGGGCTACCAAGTGTGTACTGAAAAACCTAATCATATCTTTCACAAGATCAGCCAGCACTCTTAACTGCTAAGCTGTCCCATGAGGCCTGTTTGCATTTTGTTAATGACTGATGGTATTTGAAAAATTTTTATGCTTTCAATAACAATTAAAATATATCTGATAAACAACATAATGCTATCTAGTTATAAGAAATGAAATTTGCATTTCTTTTCTATAAAAATTCTTTTATTATAAATTTTGATTACTGTAAATTCTTTTTTTATATTTTTTATTTTTATTTATTTATTTATTTTTCTTTTTTTTATTGAAAGAAAAAAATTTCCGCCTCCTCCCAGCCTCCCATTTCCCTCCCCCTTCTCCCACTTCTCTCTCCCTCCCCCCACTCCTCTCCCCCTCCCTCTCCAGTCTGAAGAGCAGTCAGGGTTCCCTGCCCTGTGGAAAGTCCAAAGTCCGCCCCGCTCCATCCTGGTCTAGGAAGGTGAACATCCAAACTGGCTAGGCTCCCACAAAGCCAGAACATGAAGTAGGATCAAAACCCCATGCCATTGTCCTTGGCTTCTCAGCAGCCCTTATTGTTTGCCATATTCAGAGAGTCCGTTTTTATCCCATGCTTATTCACAGTCCAGCTGGCCTTGGTGAGCTCCCAATAGATCAGCCCCACTGTCTCCGTGGGTGGGTGCACCCCTTGTGGTCCTGACTTCTTTGCTCATGTTCTCCCTCCTTCTGCTCCTCTTTGGGACTTTGGGAGCTCAGTCCGATGCTCCAGTGTGGGTCTCTGTCTCTATCTCCATCCATCGCCAGATGAAGGTTCTATGGTGATATGCAAAATATTCATCAGTATGGCTATAGGATAGGGTCATTTCAGGTTCCCTATCCTCAGCTGCCCCAGGAACTAACTGGGGACATCGCCTTGGGCACCTGGGAGCCCCTATAGGTCCAAGTCTCTTACCAACCCTAAGATGGCTCCCTTAATTAAGATATGTGCTTCCCTGCTCCCCTAAACAACCTTCCTTTATCCCAATCATCCCGTTTCTCCAAGTTCCCCCATCCTCCCCTTCTCACTTTTCTCTCCCCATCTCCCCTTACCCCCATCCCGCCCCACCCCCAAGATCCCAGTTTTTTGCCCTGCAATCTTGTCTACTTCCCATAACCAGGAGGATAGCTATATGTTTTTCTTTGGGTTCACCTTCTTATTTAGCTTCTTTAGGATATCAAATTATAGACTCAATGACCTTATTTATGGCTAGAAATCAATTATGAGTGAGTACATCCCATGTTCATCTTTTTGGGTCTGGGTTACCTCACTCAGGATAGTGTTTTCTATTTCCATCCATTTGCATGCAAAATTCGAGAAGTCGTTGTTTTTTACCGCTGAGTAGTACTCTAATGTGTAAATATTTCACACTTTCTTCATCCATTCTTCCATTGAAAAACATCTAGGTTGTTTCCAGGTTCTGGCTATTACAAATAATGCTGCTATAAACATAGTTGAACAAATGCCCTTGTCATATGATAGGGCATCTCTTGGGTATATTCCCAAGAGGGGCATTGCTGGGTCCAGGGGTATGTTGATCCCGAATTTCCTGAGAAACCGCCACACTGCTTTCCAAAGTGGTTGCACAAGTTTGCAGTTTGCATTCCCACCAGCAATGGATGAGGGTACCCCTTCCTCCACAACCTCTCCAGCAAAGGCTATCATTGGTGTTTCTGATTTTAGCCATTCTGACAGGTGTAAGATGATATCTCAAAGTTGTTTTGATTTGCATTTCCCTGATCGCTAAGGAGGTTGAGCATGATCTTAAGTGTCTTTTGGCCATTTGAACTTCTTCTGTTGAGAATTCTCTGTTCAGATCAGTGTCCCATTTTTTTTAATTGGGTTAATTAGCATTTTAAAGTCTAGTTTCTTGAGTTCTTTACATATTTTGGAGATCAGACCTTTGTCTGTTGTGGGGTTGGTTAAGACCTTCTCCCAGTCAGTGGGTTGCCTTTTTGTCTTAGTGACAGTGTCCTTTGCTTTACAGAAGCTTCTCAGTTTCAGTAGGTCCCATTTATTCAATGTTGCCCTTAATGTCTGTGCTGCTGGGGTTATACCTAGGAAGCAATCTCCTGTGCCCATCTGTTGTAAGGTACTTCCCACTTTCTCTTCTATCAGGTTCAGTGTGTTCAGATTGATATTGAGGTCTTTGGTCCATTTGGACTTGAGTTTTGTGCATGGTGATGGATATGGGTCTATTTTCATTCTTCTACAGGTTGACATCCAGTTGTGCCAGCACCATTTGTTGAAGATGCTTTCTTTCTTCCATTGTATACTTTTAGCTCCTTTATCGAAAATGAGGTGTTCAAAGGTTTGTGGGTTAAAATCCGGGTCTTCTATACGATTCCATTGGTCGACTTCTCTGTTTTTATGCCAATACCACATTGTTTTCATTACTGTAGCTCTGTAATAGAGTTGATAAAACTTATAATACTAAAAGTATGGTATTTTCTATACTTAAAATAAAATTTTAATTAATAATAAAAATAGTGTTAAAAGATTGAGCTAATTCAAGTATGACTCTCTCTGTGTATGGATCTGTCTCTTTTCTATCATTATCTATCTATCTGTCTGTCTGTCTGTCTGTCTATCATCTATATCTATCTATCTATCTATCTATCTATCTATCTATCTATCTATCTATCTATCTATCTATCTATC
>JABTXL010007333.1:5113656-5238648 GCA_025134845.1 Neodon shergylaensis
CTTCCTTCCTTCCTTCCTTCCTTCCTTCCTTCCTTCCTTCCTTCCTTCCTTCCTTCCTCCCTTCTTTCTTTCTTCCTTTCTTTCTCTCTTTTTTTTTTTTTTTTTTTTTTTTTTTTTTGGTTTTTCGAGACAGGGTTTCTCTGCGGCTTTGGAGCCTGTCCTGGAACTAGCTCTGTAGACCAGGCAGTCTCGAACTCACAGAGATCCGCCTGCCTCTGCCTCCCGAGTGCTGGGATTAAAGGCGTGCACCACCATCGCCCAGCTTCTCTTTGGTTTTTTTGAGACAGGGTTTCTCTGTCTAATTCTAACTCTCCTAGAACTCACTCTGTATACCAGGCTGACATCAAACTCAGAGATTTGCCTGCCTCTGGTGCTGGGGTTAAAGGCATAGCCACCACCATTTAGTGGCATAGGGTTATTTCTAATGAGATTTTATCTACCATGCCTCCAATGTGATATATTTTTTATCTAACTCAAGAAATGAAAAATGACTTTATTCTTTTGTAACCGTAGTTTTGCTACTCTGAGGCTCATATGGCAAGTATAGTCAATATATGCACAAATAATACATACTCAATGTGTGTTCTTTTAAAATTAGGAATTCATGAAAGAAAAGATATGTGATTCCCTCCTCTCTAAAACAAATTTGATAACATACACACAGTTTTTAAATGGAAACGTTTTATGCACAAAGTTGAACTGTGTAGCTTTAATTAGGGCATTCTCTCAATTCAAAGGTGACTCTATGTGACCAAACTATGTCCTCTGCACGTGGGTGACGGTTGGGTTCTAGGTCTGTTTGAGGGCCCCTGTCAGTAGGACCCTGTGCAAAAGCTGGCTTTTTAGAGCCCATTCACTGTGGTGGGATGCCTTGCCCAAACTTGTTGCAGAGCGGGGAGGAACTTGATTCTGCCTCAACTTAATGTGCCAGGCTTTGTTGACTCCCTGTGGGAGGCCTTATCCTTTCTGAGGAGTGGATAAGGGGTTGGTTGTGGGGGAGGTATGGGGGAAGGAGGAGGAGGGGAGGGTGGAACTGTGGTTGGTATGTAAAATGAAGAAGAAATTTAAAATAACAAATGTCAAACGTGACTCTAAATAATAGTTGTGTCTGTAAGAATGAGTGGTCTGTGTGTGTTGTGCCTTGAAGTCTTCATCGTTAGTGATACAAAGTAAAGCAAATTACTTTGTAATCTAGACAAGATCTTATGCTAAAATGCTAGTTCATCAAAGACAAAAAATTGCTCTCATTGTACTGGAATAACTAATATATACTCAAAATTAAAATAACTTCCTATCTAGCAAAGAAGGAGAAGATTACAACTTTGCACTTTAATTAACTTCAGTAAACAGAAAATCAACTTTTTTCTCCCAAGGGGAAATTGAGTAGCCTAATTTTTCAAATGATAAACAACATTTCTTGAATAGTGTGTAATTTATTCAAGTGTAACACTAAATTATGGCTGTCTTTCAAAAGCCAGCATGCAGCTATGAATTTTTAAGTATCAAATGTTGTGATCTGCACAAACACGTTTCAGTTCAACTGATTAATTCATGAAATAGGTAAAAAAAGAATAGAGTGGTACTATTTATATTATTCTTTTAATGTATATGCCCTTCAAATTAGGAAATGGGTAGTGATAGATACCATTTTTTCAAGGCCTAAGAAATAATATTACATTCTGTTGGCAATAAAATCTAAGAATCACTGTATTTTAGTTAGCACTTTGGCAGTAAGTAGTTTCTGGTATTTTAATGAAAGGTAATATTTTTAAATGAAGTTCAATAATGAAAACATCTATTAAGAAGTCTGATTATATTACTTCTAATAAAATTATAAATGATTTACTAATTCTGTTTCTGAACAAGAATCACTCTGTATAACATCTCACATTTATAAATATTTCCTTTCTTATAGACAGTTTTTCACATTCACAATAGTATTTAATCTTCAAGACAAAAATGAAATATATATGACACATACATACACTAGGGTGCCGTGGTTGATAGAGGACACAGATTTAGAAAGGTGGTTTATCATAAACAACTATGTCTTTTTCAGGAACAAAATTATTAATCTTCCTATGTAAAATAACAAACTGACTAAGAAAGAAATCAGGGAAACAAGACTTTTAACAATAACCAAAATGTAAAGAACAATCAAACAAAATCTGTTTGGGGTGATGTTAAGCGAGAAAATTAAATACTTGTATGAAAAAAATAAGACACTGAAGAAAGAATTTGAAGAAGATACCAGAAGGTGGAAATATCTTCCATGTTCATGGATGGGAGAAATTAATAAAATTCTTATATTATATATTAATTAATATAAGGGAAATGATCGTCCTTCCAAAAATAATCTAGAGATTCGATTCAAAATTTCGATAAAAATATTTTCAGAATGGCGAGTCTCAGCTTCTAAACACACACACACACACATGCTTGCACAATAAAACAAACAAACAAATGAAAAACACCTGCAACACACCATGATAAGTAAAATGCTGGTGAATAGTAAAACTGCTGGAGATATCACTATCCCTGATTTCAAGTTGTATTACAGAAATGTAGTAATAAAAATCAACGGTATTGGCATAAAAACTCACATGCTGATGAAAGGAATTGAATTGAAAACCAAGACATAAATAAATTTTTGTACAGACATCTGATCTTTGTTAAAGAAGTCAGAAATACACACTGCATAGAAGATAGTATTTTTCAACCCATGATTTTTAACCTATGGTATAGGTCAAATTGGATTATTGCATGTAGAAGAATGCAAATAAACCCATACTTATAACCATGTACAAAACTTAACTCCAAATGAATCAAGTACCTCAACATAAATCCAGATGCACTGAACCTGACAGTAGAGAAAGTAGAAAATAGTTTTGAGTACATTGGCATAGGAAACAACTTTCTGAACAGCATACCAGTAGCGAAGACACTAACATCAACAATTAAACAGGAATGTAGTGAAACTTCAGTTTTATTTTAATAAATAAAGCTCTCCTGAAGTTCAGAGAGTAAAACAGCAGCACAGATCAGTCTTACGGATCAGGCAGTGGTAAAACACACCTTTAATCCCAGTAGAAAACACTAGCTTGCCATAGAAACTGGGCAGTAGTGGTGCATGTCTTTAATCCCAGCACTATAGAGGAAAATAAAACAGAAGGAGACCGCTCTCACTCACAGTCTTTTTCTGATCCTGGAGAGAGGATCACCATTTCGGATTGAGGAAGAGGTAAGAGCCAGTGACTTGTTGTTTTGCTTTTCTGATCATCAGGTTGAACTCCAATTTCTGTCTCTGGGCTTTTATTAATTTTATTGCACTATATATTTTTCTCTGCTCCCCTCTCCCATTCTGCTCTCTCCTGTGCCCCCCCCACACTCTCAATTTACATTTTGAGGGATATTAGTTACCACCCCCTTTCAATAATAAGATTCAAAAGTATGTTCTTTTTTTTTTTTCTAGGAGAAACTGACTTTAATTTTTACTGTTTTGAGTAAAGCCAACTACAATGCTTCTAATGAACATGTATGCATGTGGGGGAATGCTGGATTTTCTGTCTCTCATTCCTGGGGAAAATAGAAACAAAGATCACCTTCTGTAGCTGAAGGTATCACTTCTTTCTCAGAGACAGACAATAAGGTGGAGACAAGTGATTATTGTAGTTGGAGTTGATGGGAGTTGTTTCCAAGCTCCATGATACAGAAGTCTAGTAGAGTCGAGGAGCTACTGGTGTGTTCTGTGAGGCTGGATCATTTCAGTCAGCAGTCTTGAAGCTGTTCTGGATGTGAAACTCAGAGAAAACTGCAACAAATGTACTCTGAAAGATTTGATATCTGGGTCTTCTGTTCCCATTCTAGATTTTTCAGGGGGTCTTCCTTGATCAAATTTTATTTTTCTTAGCCTAGAATGAATCAACAGCCTCTCACGTCATTGATTCTGTCTGAAATGGCAATCCTGTGTCATGGAATCTCAAAATGAGACTCCAAAAGTATGTTCTTAAGTCTAAAATTTGACTCAAAGTTAGTGAAAAAAAATCATCTGATATAAGTAAAATTATCCTTGTTTCATAACTTTATCTCTGGTGTGTATATGTGTATACATGCTTATGTGAGGGACTACAGGTACAAACAGGATACAAGTGTAAAGGACATAGAACAATTTCATGTGTGGGTTCTTGCCTTTTACCATGCTTGAGACAAGGGCTCTTATTTACCGTTGTGTTCACTACCCTGTGAAACTCCAAGGATTCTCCTGCCTCTGTCTCCCATCTGGATGTAGGAGCAGTAAGTTGACTCTAGATACTCTTGGGTGTCACAAAGGTCCTGAGAATTCGAACTCAAGTCATCATGCTTACATTAAGTTCTTTACTCACTTCTTCCTGATCATTGTGTCTTAGTTAGGTTCCTATTGCTGTGAAGAGACACCATGACCATGAAAACTCTTTTAAATGAAAGTATTAAAATTGGGGCTGGCTTACAGTTTCATAGGTTTAGTCCATTACCATCATCGAGGAAAGCATGGCAACCTGCAGGCAGGCATCATGCCAGAGAAGAAGCTGAGGGTTCTACATTCGGAATAGCAAACATCAGGAAGTTAAAAGGCTTAAGCTTCTGTGACTTCAAAGTCTATCCCCACCAGTAAGGTCACTCCTACACCAACAAGGCCACACCTCCTAATAATGCCATTCCCTATGGGTCAAGTGTTCAAGCACATGAGTCTATTGGGGCCACTCCTATTCAAACCATCACACCTAAATTACAACATTTTTGGAGTACATTTATAAAAAGAATAGTCTTTCTAGTAAGAAAAGTTCTTTGGTTCTTAGTACAACATGTAGGATTCTGGAGTCCTGTATAGAATGCATGTTTAATTTTGATTTACCCAGGCTTTAATGTCTTCTCTTGTCTCATCTAAGAATCTCTATTTAATCCTTCAATCCTCCACATTTTCTTCTCCTTTTTAAAAAAATATTTATTTCTTATGTGTACAACATTCCTTCCATGTGTGCCCACAAGCCAGAAGGGGGTGCCAGGTCTCATTATAGATGGCTGTGAGCTACCGTGTGGTTGCTGGGAACTGAACTCAGGACCTCTGGAAAAGCAGTCAGTGCTCTTAACCACTGAGCTATCTCCCCAGCCCCCATTTTCTTCTCCTTGTATTTGTCTATGGTTTTACACAGCATGTATTTATTTTACTTCTAATCATATTTCTGAGTTGTGAGATGGTAGGCAGTCATATGCTTTGCTGTATACTCTTCTGCTGAGTCAGTCCTCTTCTTTCCTATCATAATCATCCTTGCATAAACATTTACATTTCCAATATCCCAACATACCCTTTCATTCATTTTATATTTAATCCCTCTGCCTTAATATAGTCCTTCTTCACAAAGCTCCCTTTCTGGCTTCTTAGCATCCATTTACACTCCAAGTTTAACAAACAAAACAAATATATTTAATCTTCCCTTTCTCATTTTTCTAAATCTTTCCATTTGTTATTTCATCATCAGTTACAAATCCCCAAGACTCCACGATGGCCACTAAACCCTGTTTATTTCCTCTCTGAAATCAGAATGAATGTTTTCTAATCTTTAAGATGTTGACCCATTTAATGATTTTCATTTTATGAAATATTCATTATCTCTTCCATGTGTTTCATTTTCTCAGTTTACTTTAATTTTTCCTTTTTTTAAAGGTAGCCTTTTTTCATAATCTTATTTGACACTTATAAATGGTCATGCTTTAATCCTTCTCAAATAATGTGATTTAGTCTTACTCAAGTGTTCAGTTCCATTGACAGTCTTTTGTCATTCATAGATGAGCTTTTTTTTCTATAACAAAGCCATTGGGGCTATTATGATGTGAGTGTCTGGTTATTTTCTCCTTTTTCTTTTACACATGAGCCTTTCCTGACTGGACCTCAGCAGAGGTAGAATGTTTTGTTAGGTCCATGATAGGATGAAACAGTGAATTCCACATTCAGTTTCTATTGATATCCTAGTAGGATTTGGGCACTGTTATTGTTGGATCTGAGTGGTAGTTTGGTATCTTCACTAAACCTCAGCACTCTCACCCTGGACATGGAGGTATGCTTCATTTCATCCTATCAAGGTCTTTAGATAGGATGGAGAAAAGGCTGACCCTTGCTTATCTTCCCCTGACACTATGACTAAAATGAAGTTAAAAAAAGCTCCAGCCTTAGGTTTCAGTGAAGCTGTAGCCTGAGTTTACCTTGTCATCTCTAAGGATGAACTAGCAAAATCACCTGGATCATTTCTGGCAGTGAAAGGTGGGAGATGTTTTTTCTCAAAAGAATAAGACATAAAGTTGAGATCTCTAGGATCTGAACTGTTATTTAATCTTTGCTTAGGATAAGGAGGGGACAACTGAACTTCAGGCTTTCTCTCTTATTATTCATTTTTATTTTCTGTTGTTCCTAACTGTGGTTTTGCACTGTTGTGGCATGCATAACATTCAAAAAATATGTATATTGATGGTTATAAGGATATTGTCTGATCATTTAGGTAGAAAGGAAAGATTGAAGGGAATGTCTTTGGTCTTTGTCTATCCGTGAAATATTGATTCCTAGAACAATCTAATTTTATGTTTGATTTTTATTTTTTTCTTTGTTTGTATGTGTATCTCTGTGTGCACATATGTGGGGTGCCTGTTGAGACCAGAACCAGGTATAACATCTTCTGGAATCAGACAGACATATGGTTGTAAGCCTCTGATATTGGGAGTGAGGTTTCAAATTTAGGTCTCCTGAAAGATCAGTAGGGTCTCTTAAGTGTTCGATCATATTTTGAGCACAGGAATTTTAATTTTATAACTTAAAACATAAAATAATTTTTAACTATCATACAATTATGATCCTGGATCCTGTAGGATGCCTCATTTTCTCTTTACTTCCCATTTCCTTCATATGTATATTTTATATATAACTCTAGAGCTTCTTGTATCACTTAGAACTTAGAGAAGAGAGTATGGAAAATGTGTCTACTAAGTTTTTCAAGATGTGCAGGTCTTCCCTCTCTTTCTAAACTGTTATGGATGTCATCCATTGCACTGGCTCTTCCAAAATCTTCTGGGGATGATCAACTTTTCCAGCAGACTTAGCTACATGAAAGAATAAAATATATCATTTCAAAAAACAGTAATAAAGACTATTTCTCCTGTTTTGTTACTTGAAGCAGTCTATATTATAGAGTAAGAAATAATTGTTCTATAGAAAAATTGCAATTATCACACCAAGTATGAGAGAACAGTCTGAACCCATACTTGTAATTCTTAATTACATATTTTTATTCCTGTTCATACATAACTATCACTTCATAAATCCTTCTGTAGTATTTAACCACTTTCATTTAATTTAAATCTCGCTATTAGGTCTGTTATAATTTGGGAGAAATGAATTTTGCATAGTGATAGTTGTACTCACTAGAATTTCAAGAAACTTTGAAACAATCAAGGACATGAATAGAATTACTTAAAATAATCATTTAAAAATGTCCCATGTCATGCTAAGGAGATGAGGCAGCAGGTAAACACATCCATTGTCTGAATGATGACCAAATTTCAATGCCAAGAATCCACAATGGGAAAGAGTGAGTCAGCTTCTCCAAGTTGTTCTCTGAACCACAACGGGTGCACGGTGGTATGACTGCACTCACTAAATACACACGAAACAAATCAAGGCATAATAAAGCCTATCCTTCCTCGTAATACTTGATGACTACACATAGGAAGCTGAATTGGCACATAAACAGGCATACTTATGTTTGTTCTGTATAGAAGTGATACTTCTTAGGAAAAAAAAAGTTAAATTGTGAGCAGTGATGCAAGCAGATTCACAAAACAAAAAGGGAGAGAGATTGTATTACTGAAGCTAGTTAGCATTAGGTGAGCCATCAATGATCTAGCAGAAATTTGGCATCAATTTCCAAAGCAGAAAGAACATTTTCAAAATGGCAGCCGACTCTCCAAACTAATATTTTCTGTTAAGTAGAAACTATGTTTATTTCTTTGTCACACCTCGTTACAGAAAAAAATGACACTATTAATATATCATTCAAACATTAAAAATAGCTAGTGGAAGAACACCACTATATAGCTTCCTAAAGAAAATGAAATAAAACTGACTGAAAATTGGGTCCTCTGGGCTTGACTCTAGGAATACTAAATGACAGGCTAAGAGCCTAGTGACTTCCATCATGAACTGGTGGATGATGAGCCCAGTTGAGGAGAGAACTGCTTTGTGAGACAGGGCAGATGCAGAGTGAAGTTAGACAGGATTATATCTGACAGTGAATGCTGTCAAATCGCCATCTGTGGGGGAGTAACATAGAACTCGCTGAAGAAAAGGTGTTCCCAGGTGGTGGGCTTCCCCATTACTCTTCATCCCTCACCTGTGCAGATTCGCCAGGAAGATAAATATGAAAAGCCACTGATAATTGTTCTTAGACTTTGGGTTAGTAGTTCTAGCTTAGATGAATTTATAGATTTCGTAAAATAGTCACTTTTTAAAGGAAAGTACATGTCTGCAAAGCTGGAGACTTCATTTTCAAACTGAATCTAACATTAGTGTATCTGCTATCTACTCATGAAGCTAAAAATTTGCCTCTCTGGGGTTTAAATTTTTCACCTGTAACATAGTGAATAGCAGAGGCACTTTGAACTTAGCTCTAATTCAATATTTACAAATTAATGAATTTGTCGGTTGGTTGTACATGTTTTTATTCCCAGCACTAGGGAGACAGAAGCAGGTGGATCTGAGTTCGGGGCCAACACGGTCTACAGAGCTAGTGGCAGATTAGACTCCTAAGCTCCACAGAGAAACCCTGAAACGACAACAACAAATAAACAAAAAAAAGAAAGAAAACTAATTAATGAATTCTAAAGAAATTCTCAATATATAAGAGAAATTTGCCTCTAATACAAAATAGAAAATATGAACATCTATTATGAACTCAGTACCTTTCCTATATTATGCAAGCCATTGTTTTTTTAAATATTTATTATTTTTGTTATGTGTATAAATATGAGACTGGTAACAGTAAGCCCTGTGTTTGTGGGTGCCCATGGAATCCAAAAGAAGGTGTTGAAGCCACTAGAAGAGAAGTTAAACCTGGTCATAAGTCATCTAGCATACATGCCATGAACTGTACTTGGGTCATTTACAAGAGCACTGAGTACCCTTATATACTAATCCTTCTCCCCAGTCTTAGAGGTTTTGTTCTGAAATGGAAAGCAATATAAAAGTCAGGTAATGGACTATATATTCTACTAACAGGGTGAGCACTACATTCACTAAAGAACTACTTCTCTTTAAAGCAGAGGACTAAATGACAAAAGACTGACAAAAATATTCTACTATGTTGTGTTTCATTTATGGTGTGTGGAATAGGTATATATAGCAAGATTGTTTTCTACGCAAGATTTGAGTATAGGAAAGAGAATGGCCACACTTGCTCATCATAAATAATAGCCATTTCTCTCTTTCCAGTAAGTCTGGGCATATGTGCTAATAATTTCATCTTCTTGTATTTAAAGTTACAGTAGATGTGCAATAACCAGTTCTTTCCATAATTTTAAAATATGACAATAGAAAGCATTCCAAAACAGAAAGAAATTTCCAGTATAAACGGTTTTCTACAAACTGCTTTCATACTGAAAGAAAATAATGATCTTGTGTCTTCCTCTTCCTTCTGTTACAGTGACAAATACGTTTAAGGAATACTTAGTGATTGACAGCTATCCTTATGATATCAACTCTTATTTCTAAACAATGAATTTTTTATTTTTATCACTGTCAGCCTTCATTTAGAAATAAAAGCATTAATTCATGGTGTAACGTAAGTTTGATAGTTTTAATTTGTAGACTATAATCATCCCTCAATATTGAAAGGCAAATACTTTTGATGATTTCCAGGAAAGTAAGCACAAAATAATCATAAAATGATACATTTTCTTTTTTGCCTCCTTTAATCAGCCAAACATCTTTTAAATAAGTAATCAACGAGGCAATCTATCTATTTCTATTTCCTTTCTTTGGTTAACCAAAATTATTTCAAGTGAAGGACTATTATTTCAGTGATAGCTATTATCATCTTTCTATGAGAATTTCTATAGAGCTTTTACATCATTTATTTTTCACATGGGTTAGTTTATTCTGGAAAGAATTCTTACAGTTAATACATACATAGAACTAGTCATGTTTCTAGCTAATTAGTTAGATAAAATTACATGAATTTGAATAAATTAGTCAGAACATAATACTCTATTAAATTGCAACACTTTTCCTAACCAGTCTCAATTCTTAGAAAATAAGCATTATTTGCATTTGAACTTTCTGGATAAAGGATTGCTACATAATTATATTCTAATGTATTCTGATTAAGTTTCATATTGAAACTCAATTAGAAGATTTGAAAGTTCTCAAAGGTGTGGAATATCATTCTGACCCTGGTTTTCTCTGTGATTGCATATAACTCTTTCCACATTACATAATAAGACTGAATATTTTTAAAACCTAAATAATACTAATACATATTCTAGTAATTCAACTAATAATTAATTGTATTATATAAGTTGAACCATCTCTATTCCAACTAGTAAAATAACGCAGGTCAACCTTGGAATATATAGATAACTACCTTTAAGAAACTTTACTCCATCTTGTCTATGTTATCTATAGTATTAATTTATATATACATATTATATATACATATAATATGTTTATATATAAATATAAAATCATTCTCATATTAACAGAATGACAATAAGTATTCATTGATATGTAATTGTATATAAAGCCAAAATGAGGTGTATGAAACAAAGGATACAGTCTTCTTGAATAAATTGTGATGTGCTAGAATTAGTCAGTTTAACTGAGAAAGTTCAGTCCAATGTATATTAAATTATGTGCCCCAAGCTAACAGTGCAGCCATCCGGATCTCTCATTAAAAAAGACCATTAGCCAACTGGACTAATTGGTTTGACTGTTCTTTCCTCTTTGCATGGCTGTGAATGCTCGATTTACTCTTGGATGGCCTCTTTTCATTTTGTTTTCCAGTCTATTTTTCAAATGTTTGGCAGTATAAATAGTGAAATGTATTCAAAAGCCCAGAAAAAAAAATCTCCATGCCAAAGTTATAAAACTTTGAATATAATTGTGAGCAGTTATTGAACACTAACATTGAAATAGTTGTTACTTGTACCTTCAGTCTATGACTTTATATTCACTATCTAGTGTCTGGTTATGAAATTATCAGCTGGTATTCAAACAAATTAAGGTTAGGCATGAGAGTAAAAGAGTAATGTATCATGTTGATATGGCTTCCGTAAAGGTACAGATGAAAACAATAAAGATGGACTAGAAAGAGAGGAAAGCTGGTCTTTTGAATCTGGCCATGAAATCCTCTCAGTGCCTTTATTGGTTTATCTTTGCTAAGACAATACTGCTTTTTATAATAAAGGAGAAACTGTGAGAATATGTTGCAACAAGTTAGGATTTGCAAAAATTTTATGGCAATCATAAGTAAGTACTAAAGGAATACAAAGAACCTGAAGGATTCTGTCATGTCTTTTACAACATCTGTTGTACTAACGCCATGACTATTTTATATTTTTATTGACTGAGAATTTCATACTCACATATAATGTGATTCAATAAATTGTACACCCTCTTTCTTCCCCTCCAAGTCCTTCTGTCTCTCTTATACCACCTTTCTCTTTTAATTTTATGTGTTCATACTTTTTTTCAAACTTGGAAAGTTCACTTAATGCAGTCTGTGTATTCATAGGTGAGGACTATCAATGCATAGGAAGTATCGCAGGGACACATCCCTGAAGAAAACTGACTCTTCCCCAGAAGTCTTCAATGAAGCATAGCACCTACATTGGTGGTGGGAATTCTTCATTCCCTGTTGTGGGACAATGGTTTTACCCTGTAAAGACTTGTTTCTTGTACTTGTTTAATAAAATGCTGATTGGCCAATAGCCAGGCAGGAAGTATAGGCAGGAAAAACAGGCAGGAAGTAGAAACGGGGAAATGAGAACATCAGAATTCTGGGAAGAGGAAAGATTCAGTCTGTAGTTAACACAGAGGAGGCCAGACAAGAGCAAGCAAGATGAGAATGCCTCACTGATGAAAGGTACCAAGCCACATGGTTAACACAGACAAGAATGATGGGTTAAGATGTAAAAATTAGTTAATAAGAAGTCTAAGCTAATACGCCAACCAGTTTATAGTAAATGTAGACCTCTGTGTGTATGTATTTGAGACTGAATGTCTGTGGGACTGGGTGGGACAGAAACCTCTGGCAATAATCCCCTCTCCTGTTCATGCTGGAATTTACTGGACTTAATCTTTTATATAACTTATGCATTCAATCAGAGGTAATTTGAGTTAGTGTATAGTGGCCATGTCATGTCTAAAACACTAACACACTAACATTTCCCTAAAGTCACCAACAACCTCTGGCTCTAAAAATCTTTATGCTCTGCTTTGTGCTGATTAGTTGGCCTCAGGAGTTGAGAATGTGATAAGCCATTCTTTCTATGGCCAAGCAATAAATTAGCTTTCACTTGTGCAATGTTAGATATCTGAAAAAATCACCATCTATTACAAAAGAATGCTTCTTTGTTGAGGCTTGAAAAATGCATTGATCTGTGTGTACAAAGGCTAATGTTTAAAAGCAGTTTTAAAAAATTTATATTTAGCATAATAATTGTAATAGTTTCTCCTCTAAGGCCTATTACTTAGGTAGCTGTGGTAGTTCACCTAAGTAGCAGGAATAATGTTCTATCTTGTTTCATTTCCCTTAAATCCAACAAGAAATAGTTGGTTAATCCCAAAATATCTGTGCCACTATTGCACCAGTGAGCATATCTTGTCAGACCAGCCAATTGTGTAGCTTACTGGATTTATAAGAAACATTTTTTTTATTTCCAATAAGTATGATTATCACTCTCCTTTTTCAGAATGAGCAAAGAGCTATCTTTGTCATTTTTAAATGATAATACCCTAATTATTAGTTTGCAGTGTTAATCCTAATGGCTTTACATCCATGCCATAGTTCTCCATGTAGAGATAACTCTCAAAGTAGTCAATGTGTCATTTTATTGAGCTTTTAAGATGCTATCATTTTATGAATATTAGATTCCTTTTTTATTTGTATTTAACATTTTTGCACACTGTAAAAATCATGAAATCCTTCAAATCATCTCCACCTTTCTACTTATCCAACTTCATGTCTTCCCTTTTTCTCTGTGTTACCCTCTAAATGCCTGAAAAACTTAAAAATCAAATATCAAGACAAAAAAATTAAAAAAAAAAACAATAAACAAATCAGCAAACAAAACCCCATGGAGTATGTTTTATGATGGTCAGTTTCTGCTAGAGATGTGGCCAGCCAAGGAATGTGGTTTATACTTCTTAACCCTTCTAAATATTTATGTTTATAACACAATTCTTGCTTTTCTGGTGATTGTAATCCACTGGGGGGAATTATGGCTATCATATTATATTGTACCACAATATAACAATCTGAGACAACTGAACAGTGTGTAAAATATTTTAAAAATGATAAACATGGGGCTGGAGAGAATGCTCGGAGGTTAAGGGCACTTGCTGTTCTTCCAGAGGTCCTAAATTCAATTCCCAGCAACTACGTGGTGGCTCACAACCATCTATAATGAGATCTGGTGCCCTCTTCTCGCATCCAGGCAGAACACTGTATATATAATAAAAAATGACCAACATATTTTTATCAAGTAAAGGCTTAAATACACATTTTATTTAAGTATTTTGTGAATATATTTGTTCAATTACAGAAATTTCTAACAAAAAAAAACTAATTCTGAAGTGAAATGAAAATAGTGTAAAGAAAGTTTAGTGGACACTTTAGTGTTAAAATGAATTAAATGGATAAAATCGATGGCTATCAATAATGAAATAAATTTAGATATCAGCCATCTTTCTCTTAACGGGCTTTTCACTGATTAACTTTGCGTTTGCTTTGTATTGTTATGTGCAGAAAGAGAAGGCATGAGTTTCATGATTCTTGGTTTCTAGCCAGTTTGAATGAACTGGAGTCTGTGAAGAAAATTAATAAAATGAAGGTAAGCCAGCACCATCTCTCCCTCTGGTGGCCTCTCTTGCACTGGCTGTGCAATGGGTTCCATATTGTATCACTGAACTCTTCAATTTTCTTTAGGAAACCATAGTGACTTCCTGCTTATCTCATCCTTGCTTTCTTCCTCCTTTCACCTGTTTAAAGGTGTCTTACCTTGCACATCTTTTTAGGATATGCTCACACTTCTCAGTATATTACTTAGCTAGTCCACTACAGATTTCAGCTAAAAGAGCTAAAGCGCTAAAATTTTCATTGTTTCTTGTTTGGTTTTGCTGTAATATGGGAGCACTATGTATCCAAAGACGACCTTAAGCTCATGATCTTCTGACTTAGCCTCACAAACAGATGATTGTGTCAGGCAACACATAGATTAGGCATTGCTTTGGAGTGTGTTTGGGTGCCTTCTATGGCTGCAAAATAAAGACAGTCACTAGTCCTCCACTAACACACATTTTCTAAAATTCCTTGTAAGGCAACTTTAAAAGTGTAAATCACATGTAATTGGGGTATTCTACAGTTCAATATTATCCCAGTGTACAATGCAATATTCTTAATAATTTTCAATCTGTAAACAATAGTATAAATTTCAGAACAAAGTTTTTGGAACAGAAAGAAATTCATGACTTTTTTTTTTATTGCCCCGTGTTTCAGTCTTATAGCCTTTAAGACAAAAGGTAATTCTGTCTGTTATTTTGCATTTTAGTATTTGACATATAAAAGAAACTTTTAACATATAGTGTTTGTAAATGATATATTTCACTTAACAAAATCTATTGGCAATTTAATCAGATTTTAAGATGTAACTACCCCATTCTTTTTTCCATACAAGATAATGTTCTATTGAGTGGATGTGCTACATTATTCCATTCACTGCTTGGTACATATCTCAATTACTGCCAGAGTTTGACTATTATGGATATTTCTATGATTAACATTTACACCATTATGTAGATGTGTGTTGCTTTTTCCTTCAGTATGTATCAAGGAATTGAGTTTCCAGAGAATACAAAATTTATCATTTTAATATCAGGAGATAGATAGATAATTTGGAATACCACACATTTGTTAGAGTAGATAATTTCCTATGAAATTCTAGAATTTAGCCAAGGTATCACAACAAAAGCAATGTGAAACTTGATTCTAATTTTTGTAATGTGGAGGCATTTTTGTATAATGTTGTAATATACATAAAGAAGCACAATTCTTACTGGGCCACTTCACCTTATATTGACAATGTATTCCCACCTAGCTTTACAATCTTGACTTATTTAGCAAGTGCCCCAAAAGTCTCTGGGTTCTAAATTACCTCTAAGCAAGAGAAGATGTTCCAAGAGCTAGAGGCCCACTGCTAAGGGTGGCCATGATGTTTGGAATCCTGAGAGTATGTAGCTCCATTAACTCTACATTTCTCATAACAAAGGAGGAAGCTGTAGGACACACTTGATCTGTGAATCACAAGAGTTTACTTTATAACAATATTTTCGCCAGCATTTCTTTTGAGACTGTCTCTTTGCTAGCCTGTGAGTGTTGATGCATCCTTTGACAAGCTCCAAGAGCAAAATTAAGAAAAAAGTGCTAACATTTACTTTGGTAAACTGCCACTCACAGTTCAGAGCTAGCTCATGGTCTTTTGAAAGGCATGACTGTAGTCTGAGTTCCTGCCAATAGTCACGAAGAAAGCTCATGGAACTAGAACACTTCAATTTGGGACCATAAATTTTTACTGTGCTCTGAAATAATTCATTAGTGATGAAAAAGATATTAGTAGTATTCAAAATGAAATGATTTACTATGTATATCAATAATTTTTTGAAACCTGTAGTTTTACATGGTAGAAACTAAGACGCTGGAAGAATTGCACCAGATTTCTGATTTTCTACAAATCCATAAAACAAAAGAACAAAAATCCACAAATTTGAAAAATGTATATGGTACTCATTGTGTTGCAAAAATGAAATGAAAGTTAAAAGTTAAAGCAAGTTGCTTCTGTCTGCACACACTTAGACCACTGAGGGAAAAGGAATACTGTGAGCTACTGTGAGCTGCAGGCCAGCCTTGGAGACATAGTGAGGTCCAGGTTAGGCTATGACTCAGAAGAAGAGTTTATGAGAGAGAGAGAGAGACAGACAGAGACAGACAGAGACAGAGAGAGAGAGTTCAATGACCATCTGGGTGCTTCTCAGTTCTTGTGGGCTGAACAGGTCCTGCCAGAAAGCAAGATCATCTGGGTGCTTCTCAGTTCTTCCTGGGATGAGCAGGTCCTGCCACCAAGTATGCGCATTGTTCCATGCCTTACTGCTAGAAAAGTATTTAAAAATTAAAAATAGATTCATGTTTTCAAGCCATAGCTGTGTCAGTTGCATCCATTAATGTCTTCGAGGCAAGGTTTTATTTGAATGATGCTTCATCATCTTCACGTGCCAGATGCACTGCTGCTTTGAAGTATTTCCAGAGCAATAAGTCATGAGCTTATGAATTATTTTATACAGACATAAACAGCTTCTATTTACAGTAATCTCCCCTTGTAGCATTAAGTGAAGAGAAGCAATACTCGTTAAAACAGTAGGGATTAGCCTTTGGTTAAATAAAAAAATGCACTTGCTTCTAAAAGACACCTTTCTGAATTATTGGCAACAGAGTAATTTTAACATTACGGAAGAGCTGAGGCAGCTTTCATAATGATTTGAAAGGAAGCAGCGCTCATTTTAGGGAGTTCACAGCTAGAGCAAGTCCAGCAATAAATGATAGACTTGCTTGATAGGGCACAGCATGCCACTAGTAGAAAAAATTGTTTTGATTTTAAATGTCAGGGGAAATTCCTTTTTAAGGGTTTTAATAATGATGTTTAAAGAGAGTTTTGCCTTTTGCCCCTCCAAAAATATTCAAATCTTTTTTTTTTAAATTAGAAATCTATTGTATGTTTTGGATAAAGGAGAAAGCAGAAAATAACAGGCTTTTCTCTAAAAAAATGAAGGAAAGATAAGGGACGATAAAGAGATATATGAATGCAATTGATTCCATTATTGTATCTAATAAGGCAAATCCATTAAAAAATAATTCCAGACATGCATATTTTCCTGAAATTATTTCAACCTCTGCTTGGGCATGGTGCAAAATCCTTAACAGATTCTTAACAACAATTTTGAAAATTTAATATTTCATGAATTTGTATTCAATATAGAGTTCAAAATTTACATAAAAATCAATGTTCATGGCACAAATCAATATCATCAGAATTTCCTAGATTCCTAAGTTAAATGTAAACAGAACTTGTCTTTATAATCTTATAAAAACTTGGGCAACTGCATTAAAACTTTCCAAAAAAGGAAAATTCACAATTACTTTCTAACATAGGCTTGTATTTATCTTCATTAGATATAATCAAGGAAGAATAGCTAGCTTTTGAGAATATTATGGATCCAATACATCAAGAATGAGTTGCTAGAATACTGATGGCACAAGGTTGAAATGTTCTATTAGAATTTGTCTCAACATAAGAATGATTAATACAGGCTTCAAATATGGCATTTCATTCACGTAAGAAAAATCAGGGCAGGATTTTTAAATCTAAAACTGTTAAGGGTTTAAACTGATTTAAACTTAAGCACTCGTCTTCCAAAAGGATATAATTGATAGATCTTATAAGTATGTCAGAGGTGGACCAATGTCAGATTCTTTGTTCTTAATATATTTTTAATGGCTTTATTTCTGTGTTGTAACACGAGAGATGATAATTGAACTGCAGTGTAACATTTAATTCAAAACCATTGATCTTAGCTTTCCATCTACTGAACTGGATTTTGTTCTGACAATGTTCATGGAACCACAGTTCCTATTTCACTATTATGGTCTTGGGATCATTACTTTCTTTTTTGTTAGTGGATTATGCAAAAGAAAAGGGATTTGGTTCTTATGATTTTTGACTTTTCAGCTAACCTAAACAGTTCTTGTCTGCTAGACATGGGATCTGAGGATCTTAAAGAATGGGGAAGACTATTTCCTTCCATTTGCATGCAAAATTCAAGATGTCATGGTTTTTTACCGCTGAGTAGTACTCTAATGCGTACATATTCCATACTTTCTTCATCCATTCTTCCATTGAGGGGCATCTAGGTTGCTTCCACATTCTGGCTATTACAAATAAATGCTGCTATGAACATAGTTGAACAAATACTTTTGTAGTGTGATAGAACATCTCTTGGGTATATTCCCAAGAGTGGTATTGCTGGATCCTGGGGTAGGTTGATCCCGAATTTCCTAAGAAACCGCCACAGTGATTTCCAAAGTGGTTGCACAAGTTTGCATTCCCACCAGCAATGGATGAGTGTTCCCCTTACTCCACATTCTCTCCAGCAAAGTCTATCATTGGTGTTTTTTATTTTAGCCATTCTGACAGGTTTAAGATGGTATCTCAAAGTTGTGTGAAGTAACCCAGACCCAAAAAGATGGATATGGTATGTACTCACTCATAAGTGGATTCTAGCCATAAATAAAGGACATTGAGCCTATAATCTGTGATCCTAGAGAAGATAGATAAGAAGGTGAACCCAAAGAAAAACATATAGATATCCTCCTGGATATTGGAAATAGACAAGATTGCCAGGCAAAAATTGGAAACTTGGGGGTGGGGGTGGGATGGAGGTAGGGGAGATGGAGAGAAAAAAGTGAGAAGGGGGGATGGGGAGAGCTTGGGGAAATGGGATGGTTGGGATGGAGGAAGGGTGGATATAGGAGCAGGGAAGTATATAATTAACGGAGCAATTTTAGGGTTGGCAAGAGACTTGACTCTAGCAGTGTACCCAGGTGTCCATGGAGATGTATCCAGCTAGATCCTTGGGCAGCTGAGGAGAGGGAACCTGAAATGGCCCTATCCTATAGCCATACTGATGATTATCTTGCATATCACCATAGAACCTTCTTCTGGCAATGGATGAAGCTAGAGACAGAGACCCACATTGGAGCACTGGACTGAGCTCCCAAGGTCCAAATGAGGAGCAGAAGGAGGAAGGACATGAGCAAGGAAGTCAGGACCACGAGGGGTGCGCCCACCCACTGAGACGGTGGGGCTGATCTAATAATGGGAGCTCACCAAGGCCAGCTGGACTAAGACTGATAGAGCATGTGATCAAACTGGATTCTCTGAACGTGTCAGACAAGGAGGGCTGACTGAGAAGCCAAGGACAATGACACTAGGTTTTGATCCTACTGCATGTACTGGCTTTGTGGGAGCCTGGCCTGTTTGGATGCTCACCTACCTAGACCTGGATGGAGGAGGGAGGACCTTGGACTTCCCACAGGGCAGGGAACCCTGACTGCTCTTTGAACTGGAGAGGGAAGGGGGGTGAGGTAAATAGGAGGAGAGGAGGAAGTGGAAATTTTTAAATAAAAATTAAAAAAAAAGAATGGGGAAGACTTCTGTCTAATGCTGTAAACAATCTTACTTCAGTTTCAGTACAAGAAGGCAACAAAGAAAGCAGAAATCCAAGAAAGTTTGCTTGAGTTCAGAAAAATATGTAAATAATCACCAATAACTACATACCAATTGTTTACAGAGCAGCCCTTTCATATAACTTTCTCAAGATAAATCTATTAAAATACAGTTGCCTGGTTTGTATTATAGATTTATCTGGCAATGCACAAAAGCAAGGCAGAAAGCAATATCCAGATTCAGGGTAAACTGACCAGATAGGATTATATAGTTTTGAAATCAAACAAGAATACACGTCTCTTACATTGAATGTAAATGTTTAACACAGCAGGCATGAAATCATGTCCAAGAACAATCCAGTGAGCCAAATGAACCTGAGTTAAACTTCCCTCTGCCTTGTTTTCCAGTTCCCCAAGGCATTGTTCACCATGCATCATTCTTTTGACTATCTACCAAAAATTGTCTTTCTAGTCATACTATAATACATAATAAATATAATATACCTGATGTTGCTATTCAAAAGATAGCAACTTAACAACCAAATTTTTGTAATGCTTGAATTACAAATTAAAATAATTAATAAGAAAAAATAGACAATTCCAATTAGTTTTTCTAATAACCTTTTGTCTCAAGTTTTTTATCTGATCTTGTCTGTCATACAAATAAATGCACACTGTGTGACCCTAAGCGTAATGCTTATTTATTTTCTCAGAGCAATTTAAAATTACAATATAACAAAATCACCAGGAACAAATCACTCCTCTCTCTTCTTGTACTTCCAGAAGAATATAGTCCAACACACTTAACTTTAAATAGTTTTTAATCTATGGCTTTATCCTCTTCTCTGACTTAAGTGAGTAACTGGATTTTGAATTTTGGTTGCATTAGCAGATTTCTTTAACTTAAAGATGCATAGTTTTGATATAAGATTAAGGTAATTAAAAGGGTACATATTTTGACACATATACAATAGAATACTTATTTATATAAAATGAATTTCTAAATGTAGGAAATTGTATCTGCATGCTGTATATACTAGAAACAATGAACTTATGTACTGTCTCTCTCACTTTGATAGCACAGGAGCCCTTTAATAACTGCACAATAACTCGCAGAATGTGAAGCTCTCTTCCAATCGGTTGATAACTACATAGGTGGACAGTGCTATTTAACTGTAATTTAAAGGACCAAGACATACTGAGAGAGCAAATTCATATATTTTGACATGGTTTATTATATTGAAATGAATCAAAAGTTTCTTATTGAAAGTGATATTACAATATAAGATATCATATATTATACAATACATACAATATCATATATTGTGCAATATATGATATATATTGTAATATCATATATACATGCCACCTTAATTATATACACAATTAATTGTGTATGATTGCCTACATTAGTAATGTAACCTTTCAGTTCTAGTCTGTAAGCACTGCCATGTGATTTGTTTTGGCTTTCATGGTAGTAACATATGGAGGCTTGTGAAAATTCTTGCCTATTTCTGCTCAATCTTTATCTATTCCATTACTGTAAAACCATGTCTAGGCTTTCTAAATTACTAGAAACAGAAAAAACTAAAGTGCTTCAACTCATCCTAACTGTACAGTACAGGCCAGCTGAAAAGTAGGCAGATGATATCAGAATTTGGTTATAACCAAATAAATTATTTTAGTCCACAGAATTTGGGGATTGTTGTATGGCAAAAAATAAGTGATATATTCCCTGAAGAGAAAGCTAAAATAAATGCACTGAAGAAATTGAATTTTCTATTATTATTATTATTATTATTATTATTAGTGACTGGATGCACTCTACCTCTTCTAAATTTAAAGTGAGGAAAGAGCAACTGGGAACTGAATTTCTCTCACAAAAAAACCAGTGGAGTAGAATGATATCATACAGGGAAAGAAACACTTTACACCTGTTATCATAAAGAAAGCTCAGAGAGCATCTGTGTTTATACTTCCACTGAGACAAAGGAGGAAATCTAGTTGGTACCTTTATTTTGATGGGAAGATGTTAGAAGAGTAGGGAAAAGAGATGCAATGAACTGTAATTATCTTCATTGAGGTACTTCTATCTGGTCATTTCTAAAGGAATTTATTGGGAATATGAATGTTTGCTTCTGCTAGAACCCAATGTAGCATGTTAACATTCTGATATGTGCTGAAAATAAAAGCAAGTAGGATGAAAAGTGTGATAGTGTCATTTCTAAATGTCCAGCACACACTGGTAGTCACTCATCATGCAGACTAACTCATTAATGTAAGTAGATCATACATACATCATTAGATGTCAAAGAAAGGATGCCTGCTCTCAGTAATCTCTTACTTCTATTGGGTTGCCTTGTCCAGCCTCAGTGTCATGGAGGCTTTCTCTTTTCTGAAGGGAAAAGGAGGAGGAGTGAATCTGGTGGAGAGGGAAGGTGGGAAAAGCAGAATCTATTTTTAATTAAAATATTAGAAAAATAACAATAAATAAATACTATGACAAGAATTTAAATACAATATAATACTCATAAAAATGTTTTTATAAGTGATTATGTACATACTTTTATATGGAAAAATATTTGTAGACCAAGTTAATGTGAGTTATAAATATTACCAACAAGAATTAAAGAATTAAGCAATGACAACAAAGCAAAAAGCAGAACGGTAATTGGATTGGTTCAACATTTTTGTATGCAAGAGTACTAAGAATTTTTCTATATCCATTCTTCAGCTGAGGGGCATCTAGGTTGTTTTCAGGTTCTGGCTATTACAAATAATGCTGTAATGAACATAGTTGAGTCAATGTCCATGTGGTATGAATGAGCTTCCTTTAGGTATATACATAAAAGTGGTATTGCTGGGTCTTGAGATAGATTGTTTCTTAATTTTCTGAGAAATCACCATATTGATTTCCAAAGTAGCTGTACAATTTTGCTACAAGCATGTGAGTGTGCAGTTGCTGATTCTACTCGAAATGTGAAGAAGAATGAATCCATCCTGAAGACTGGTTAATGACCAGTGTCCATGTCAGTGCTCCAATTAAGAATTGCAAAGCTACATAAGTTACTGGCTCACTTAGATGAAGGGTAATGAAACTCTACACTACTTTTTCTCATGTTGTTTAAAAACATGTTTCCAAGAATATGATTAATAAGAAGTTCTGAGCATCACTTGCTTATCAAGTTGTGAATATCAGCATAAAAGTCTCTCTATATATAACATATACATCATGTTCATGTTCAGATAACAAGGATGTTCTAGTTTATGTCCATTAAGAATATTGAGAAAATTTCAAGAATTACATTAGGGTAAAAAATGCTACGTTCACAGCAAAGAGTAAATTATTAATAGAGTTTCCCCGATGGAGACAATTATGTTTTAATTAAACAAGATGATTAAAGAATCATTTAGAATAAAGGATTCTTAATAAGCCACTAGAATTTCATTTCCAGACTGAATCACTCACTCAGCAGTGTGATGACATAGACTGCTTTTAGTCAAAAGTGCTCTGCTGTTTGGCAACATAGTACCGACTGGAATGTGCTTTTCTTAAAAACTCCTAAATGGGAAATATAAATAGCAAATGAACTTTTAAACAATAAGTGATGATAACCAAATCTGATAAAGAGGAATTTATATCAGCTTTGGCATCTGATTCAAGATGCAGACTGGAGATGATTTAAGTTATTAGCAAACAATATTTTCAAATGATATCTTAAGGATTAATGTGACTTCTCAAATACTCTACATCCCAAGGGATCACGTTCACTTACATCTTTCTTCAGTTTTATTAATATCAAGGATCTTTGCTGCCGTTCTGGATCAGTATTTTGCAGAATGACTGCCATAGCCTCCTAAGTGGATTTGCTGTTTTACCATTTGCCTCCTATTCTGTTCTGAATCAAGAACCACAGAATATCTTTCTTAAATGAGTCTTATATATCTTGAGTCATTGTAAAATCAAGAACTGGCTACCCACCAAATCAGAAGACATACGATTGTATTAAAGCAAAAAAAAAGTGATAAAATGGAAGTGGAATAGCACAGAGAAACAATTAAAAATTGATTCTCTAAAAGATAAACAAGATTGACAATCCTTTAGCTTCATGTCCAAAAGAAAGAGGAGACCTAAATTAAAAAAGTATGGATGAAAATTGAGACATTATAATAGATGCTAATAAAATTCAAAACTCGTTAGGCAATACTTGAAATTTTATACTTAAAGAAACTCGAAAATATTAAATCAATAAATTCTTTTCTAGATACAAATGAACCCCAAATTAAACCAATATAAGATAAATAACTTAACCAGATCTATAAAAAGCAACAAATTTGAAGAAGTAATAAAATAATCTACAAACCATAAACAGGTAGAGCCAAGAGGATTAAGTGATACATCATAAAAATTAGTTAAAGAAGAGCTAACAGTGATGCTTTTCCAAGTATTTCATAAAATAGAGCAAGTGCACTATAATTTTTTTTTTTGCAAAGACTGTATTACCTGAACACCAAAAGTACATAAACATACAACAACAACAAAAAAAACTGGGTGCCAATTTTCTTCATGAACACTCGAAAAACATCTAAAACTTGTAATCTGAACTAAGAACACATCAAAAAAGCTACTCATCATTTTCTCATTGACTTTCTTCCAAAGCCTGAAGGATGGTTTCCTATCTATAAACCAATAAATGGAACACATAAGTATACTCAGTCAAAAACATAAGTCATACTACCATCACAATAAATGCAGAACAGGCTTTTGAGAAAATCTGATCTCATTTCAGGCTAAACTACTTAAAAGATCTAGGAAAAAGAGGAACACAATTCACATAAAAAGCTACACATGCAGGGATTAGACCGGATGGAAACAAAAGAATAAGCTTTAGGAAGAAGTGAAAAATGAGCAGGGGATGAGACCAAGGTAAATACACCTTTGCATGGAAGTGCCACCATGAAACCTATTATTTATCAACTCAAATTAAGAACAAGGCAACAATACCCCTTTCTCCGTACTTACTAAATGCATTATCTAATGTTTTATTAGAACAATAACATTCTAGAACATAAGGGAGTACAAATGGGAAAAGAAGGCAAAGTATCCTTTGTGGCAGGTGATATTTTTCCATACAAAAGAATCTTTAAAACTTACTGAAAAACTATAAGACCTGATAAACAGTTTTAATAAAGTGGCAGGATACCAAATTAATATTGAAATAAATTAGCAATCTTTCTATATTATATACTAATGAAAACCATACTGAGAAAGTATTCAGGAAAACAATTAATTCACAATTGTCTGAAAAAAAAAACTACCTTGTGACAAATATAACAAGGAAAAAGACTGATATATACCCAAATAAAGCACACACAAGACAAAGAAGTTGAAGAGGGCTCTAGAAGATATTGATGGACCAGCAGATCTAATGCTGAGAAAATGGCTATGTCTCTAATGGGGCGATTTACTGAAATCATCATCAAAATCCCAATGTCATTCTTTGTAGAAATGGGAATAAAGGCCATCTTTATACAGAAGCACAAATGGCATCAGGTAGCCCAAGTAATCCTGAAGGACATGGGGAGCAAAGCTGCAAATCAACACACCCAAATTCAAGTTTTATTACAAAGCCAAAGCTATTCAAATTGATTCTTTCTTAATCCTGATGAACTGACTTATTCTCATGTCAAATATTTTCAGCATCTTTCTCAACCTTCTCAGCCTTTGTAAAGTTGAAGGGGGTTGGGCATTGTTCTGTATTAGTTCTTGGCTTAAGGGGATACTCTGGATCATTTGATATTCTACCCACACCATTTGAAACTTTCTCCATATCAGCAATAAAGCTGCTGCGCTTTCTTATCACTCACATGCTCACTGGAGTAGCACTTTCAATTTCTACCAAGAAATTTTTCTTTGCATTTACAACTTGACTTTGCAGAAAGCCAAGACACTGAGCTGTTGGCCAGTCTCACTTTCTACATGCACTGTTCACTAAATGTAATCATTTGCTGACATTGATGCAAAGGAAAAGATCATTATTTTCTTCCAAGTTGAAAAATTAAAGGATATTGTAGAGTTATTAATTGGCCTAATTTAAATAATATTGTGTCTCACATAAGAAGGGTAGCAGAAAGAAAAAAAGATAATAGCTAGTCTGTGATGGGAAAGAAATATGCAGTGTTTATGCATTAAGTTCACCAAATAAATGATGCAATGTATGATGATCAAAAGAGTTACAATAATATCATTAAGAATAACTCATCAAAGATCACAATAAATGACACAATAATGACAGTTCTTGAGGTCTTATGAGAATTAGCAATGTGTCAAAGACATGCAAACTGGCCCTGACAATTAGAAAAAAACTGGTAAATTTATATTTGGCTGATGCAGAACTACTATAATTTCTTCAATTTGTAAAACAATAAATATAGTATCAAACTGCACAAAGAAATAAAGGGAAGCTTTGCTTAGCCTAGATATAGTGGGGAAGGGCTTGGTGAATGCTAGCTATAAACAACGGATATTGAGCCTATAGTTCATGATCCTGGAGAAGCTAAGTAATAAGGTGAACCCTTAAAAAACATATAGCTCCACCTGGAAAGTCAAAACAGACAAAATAACCTGACAAAATTCTGAGTAAGGGGGTGGGGGAATAGGGAGTGTTGAACGGGTAGAGGAGGTAAAAATGTCAGGGGTGAGGAAACTTGAGGGAATGGGATAGTCAAGAAAGAGGAAGGACAGAGATGAAAGCAAGGGAAAAGATATCTTGATGGAGGGAGTCATTATAGGGTTAACAGGAAACCTGACTCTAGAGAAATTCCCAGAAATCCACAAGGATGACCCCAGCTAAGACCTTAAACAATAGAGAAGAGGAGGCCCGATCTTGACTTGGCCTGTATTCAGACTGAAGAATATTTTAAATAACATCATAGAAACTTCATCCAGCAACTGATGGAAACAGAGTCAGAGACCTACATGGAAGTAATGGACTGAGCTCCCAAAGTTCAGCTGAAGAGTAAGAGGAGTAAGATTTTGAGCACAGAGGTCAAGACCATGACAAGTACACCCACTGAAATAGTCTACCTGAGCAAATGGGAGCTCACCAACTCCAGCTGGACTGGGAAGGAACAAACATAGGACCAAACTGACCGAAGGGCTACTGGCCGTGGCATCGGGACTTATACCTACTGCATGTACTGGCTTTTATGGAACCTATTCTTTTTGAATGGATACCTTGCTCAGCCTAGATATAGTAGGGAGGGCCTTGGACCTTCCCCAGAGCAATGTACCTTACCCTCTCTGAGGATTGGATGGGGGTGAGGTGGGAGGATATGTGGAGAGAATGGGAGAAGAAGAAGGAGAGGGAACTTGGATTGTTATGTATATGAAAAAGAAGTTTGTTTTCTTTTTAAAAAATAAATAAATAAAAGGAAAAAAGATCAGAAAAAACTATTCTTAACATTTGAAAGATAAAGGGTGTTTATCTCAAAGATTAATCTTCTGTAACCACATTTTTATAAGAGCAATGGCTAGATTTGAGCACCAAAGTCTCTTTATATCTTGTTACTAGGCATTGTCCATTACTGTATACTGCTTTTTAATAATTGCTTTTTGAATTTTAGGATGGTGATTGAAAATTCTTAACTCATTATAATAAGAAGGAAATGAGTGATTTTCTTATTTTTATTATTGAAATAATAGAAAGCAAATGATCACAAAAGCATTCAGTTTCAATGATCAAATTATTTAAATTTAAGACACCAAATGTATTTTTTCATGATGCTACTTTACTTTTCTTAAGCGTTCATGAAAGCATAGTTTCTTCTATTGCCAGGTGTTGTTTCTTGGATGACAAAGATACAATGTGTATCAAAGGCATTTTAAATGTCAATATTTTCTTTTAATTTATCAACCAAACCTCTTTGAATTTTATTTATTTATTTATTTATTTATTTATTTATTTATTTATTTAAGATTTCTTGTCTCTTCCCCGCCACCGCCTCCCATTTCCCTCCCACTCCCCCAACCAAGTCCCCCTCCCTCATCAGCCCAAAGAGCTATCAAGGTTCCCTGCCCTGTGGGAAGTCCAAGGACCACCCACCTCCATGCAGGTCTAGTAAGGTGAGCATGCAAACTGCCTAGGCTCCCACAAAGCCAGTACATGCAGTAGGATCAAAAACCAATTGCCATTGTTCTTGAGTTCTCAGTAGTCCTCATTGTCTGCTATGTTCAGCGAGTCCGGTTTTATCTTAGGCTTTTTCAGACCCAGGCCAGCTGGCCTTGGTGAGTTCCCGATAGAACATCCCCATTGTCTCAGTGTGTGGGTGCACCCCTCGCGTCCCTGAGTTCCTTGCTCGTGCTCTCTCTCCTTCTGCTCCTGATTTGGACCTTGAGATTTCTTTCAGGTGCTCCAATGTGGGTCTCTGTCTCTGTCTCCTTTCATCGCCTGATGAAGGTTAATATTCTGGACGATGCCTATATGTTTTTCTTTGGGTTCTTCTTCTTATTTAGCTTCTCTAGGATCACTAATTATAGGCTCAATGTCCTTTATTTATGGCTAGAAACCAAATATGAGTGAGTACATCCCATGTTCCTCTTTTTGGGTCTCATAAGAATGAGCACTATGATCTACAGAAACCATACTTACCATATCTATAAACATAAAGTGAAACAAAAAATGGAATAGAGTGATCGCTCAGTCAACAAACTGGATGTCATGCAAGTATGAAGAAATGTGTTCATTTTCAAGTACCCATGTAAAAATAAGCTAAATGTGGTGGTACAAGAATGTAATTCCAACTCTGACAAGGGAAAGTCAGCTTATGCCAGAGACTTGCTGAATAGCTAGCTTAGTCTAGGTTGTTCCAGTCCAAGAGACAGAGAAAGACTCTATCTCATAAACAAATAAACACAATGTAGAAACTTCCTGAGTAATGACATCTGAGGCTGACCTGTGGCCTAGAATATGCACACATACATGTGTCCCATCACACATACATTTATTTACCCATACACAAGCACAGAAGCATAAATTTAATGAAAGAATGAATAAGTCAATAAAAATATCCCATGCAAATGAATATATAGTCAAAGACAAAACAAAAATACTAAGGAATTAATGTAATTAAGACTCATTATATTGAGAATCATCCAATGAAATAAAAATGAGGACAGTATACACACATGTGTACATGCCTGCACACACACAAACTCTCTCTCTCTCTCTCTCTCTCTCTCTCTCTCTTTCACACACACACATATTGTATTTGTTGACTGGAAAAATTAATAGTCCTAGTACTGTTCTTACTGAAAAATGACATTTACAACTTTTATACCCCCATGGACTCAGATATTTAAATGTTTCCTTGATCCCCATTTTGTTGAACTTTTTCGGAGGATTATGAGTTTTGATCTCAGAGGAGGTGTATCTCTGGGAATGTGCCTGATAGATTAAAAGCCAATACTATCCCCAGTTAGTTCTCTTTGTCTCATAATTGTGGGTAATGATAAAAGTGCTGAGCTCCTACTCCAACCAATGCCTATCTGTTAGTCTGATGCCATGCTCCACATCAATAGTGACCGTTGACTCATCTGAAAGAGTATACTGTATCTTTATAAAATTCCCAGGAATTTATAAGGATGACCCCAGCTAAGACCCTAAGCAGTAGAGGAGAGTGTGATTAAACTTGTCGTGGCCTTTAGTCAGACTGATGAATATCTTAAATATCACCATAAAACCTTCATCCAGAAACTGAAGGAAACAGAGGCAGAGACTGCATCAGAGCACTGGGCTGAACCCCCAAAGTCTAGTTGAAAAGTAGGAGGAATGAGACTATGAGCAAAGAGGTCAAGAACATTATGGCTACATCCACTGCAACAGTTTACCTGAGCTAATGGGAGTTCACCAACTCCAGCCAGATGGGAATGGAAACAGCATAGGTACAACCTCGTTCCTATGAATGTGGTTGTCTGTTGTATAGCTGGGGCAGACTGCAGGGATTGGCAGTGGCACAGGGATTTATCTCTGTTGCTTATACTGGCTTTTTTTGAGCCAATTTTCTTTGGGTGGATACCTGCTCAGCTTAGATATAGTAGGGAGGGCCTTGGACCTTCCCCAAAGCAATGTGCCTTACCCTCTCTGAGGAATGGATGAGGTATACTCTGGGGGGGGTGTGAAGGGAATGGGAGGAGAGGAGGTAATGGGAACTTGGATTGGTAAATAAAATGAAAATAAACAGTGATGGGGGAGAGTCTTCTGTTTTGTGTTAATTTCATTGGTTAAATAAAGAGACTGCCCTTTAATAGGACAGAAAATAAGGTAGGCGGAGTAGACAGAACAGAATGCTGGGAGAAAGAAGCTAAGTCAGGAGTCGCCATAATTTTCCCACCCGACACAGCCGCAGGTTAAGATCTTCCCTGGTAAGCCACCTCATGGGATACACAGATTATTAGAAATGGGTTAGATCAATATGTAAGAGCTAGCCAATAAGAGGCTGGAACTAATGGGCCAGGCAGTGTTTAAAAGAATACAGTTTCCTTGTAATTATTTCAGGCCTAAGCTATCCAGGTGGCTGGGAGCTGGGGTGGCAGGGACGTAGCCTGCTGTTCCTTCAACATATGTTTTCTTTTTTAAAAAAATAAAAAATAATAAAATAATAAATGGCTTGATAATTGCTGTGGGACAATGGTCTTGTACCTTATAAAGATCTGTCACTTGTATTGTTTTAATAAAATGTTGATTGATCAGTGGCCAGGCAGGAAGTATAGGCAGGGTGACAAGAAGAGAAGAATTCTGGGAAGAGGAAAGGCTGAGTCTGCAGTGGTCACGAAGACACAGAGGAAACAAGATGAGAATGCCTCACTGATAAAAGTTACTAAGCCACATGGCTAACACAGACAAGAATTCTGGGTTAATATAAATTATAAGAGTTAATAAGAAACCTGACTTAATAGGCCAACCATTTTATAATTCATGTAAGCCTTTTTGTGTTTCTTTGGGACTGAATGGCTGCGGGACCTGGTGGGACATAAACCTCTATCAACAGATAATCATATCTTTTCACAGCAATAGAAAAGTAAATAACACAGTATGTTTTAACCAGGTAGTGGGCTATTGCTGTACCAGGCATAATCATACTGGATTCTCTCAATGAATGTGGAATACTTTGAATCTTTGGACTATAAAAAAGACTTAATGAACCACCTAATACGAGTCTGGAAGATAATAGTGATGAAAGCATGTGGACTATGGAGACCTAGTTCAAGAGAATTCAGAGGGAAACAACATTATCAGCTGATCTAGAGATCAATCTTTTAATCTATTGGTAGGAATGTGACTGCATTTTGCTCTTATGATGCTAGCATCTGCTTGAGGCTGAATTAAAGAGTTTTGGATATTGTTTTTCTTTACATATAATTTGAGAAAGCCTAATGTTTATTCTGTTGAGTAGTTATTAGTAATCATTCTCTAAAGGTCTATTATTAAAAAACATGGACATTTTTGAGGAAAGAAATAGCACTAGTAAATTTTATGTTGGAGATAAAGCTTGTGCACCAAGAGACAGCAGAGGCCTGATGCAAAATGGAATCAAAAGAGTGGTAGGTACCCACAGAGAAAGACTTGATTCAGTTATAACCTGCAACTTTTTAAAGTCTTGAGAATTTCCTCCACATAAAAATCAACTACAAAGAAAAGATTTTGCAAATGGAATTCAAGGTGAGGGCCAGTCTCCATCACAAGCAGGCATGGATCCTGGCAGAATCAGCCAAGTGGAAAACTTTAGTCATGAAGAATAGAGCTGTAAAGGGTTGTGGACTCTTCCTTACTACTTAATGGCAGTCACTTAGTTTAGGTATGTTGCAGGTGAGTTCCCTTGTGGAGGACCAGAGAGGCTTCTGAAGGATGAAATTTCAGGTATGAACCTCTACCGTGGGATACATTATCTATCTCATAATTGAGCTTTTCAGGAAAAAAAAATCAAATAATTCTAAATGGCTGTATCATTGCTATGCAGTAGGGTGTGATTTCCTTCTGGCTTTTGTTCTACACATGAATTTACTAAAGCATGATGGGAGCAGAAATGAGCATTTTCATTCAGATGTCCACTCAGAAGGGTCTGATTGACTCTCAGCAATTAGTTTACAAGAAAGTTAAAATTTGAACTTTGCCTATAATCTTTAATTCTGTTCATAATTTATTTTTAAGTATTGCTATATGTTTAAAGATTAAGTGATATATAATTCAAAGTAATTTATAATTATAGATGAATATATATTCATATATATGTAGATTCATTTTATTTATAATCAGAATTATATTAGCATATGGTCAAATAATTGATGGAATTTCAACAGGGATATTGAAACAATTGCCTATTTAGTTAATGTAATACCAAATGTTGATGATCTTGCAAAATACTTATTAGGCTTGCTGTAGATACACACAAGAGGAATTTGGATTTCTGAATTGTAATTCCAGCCCAGGGATTTGGAATCTGGGACTTTGAACAGATCCATTAATTTTAGACTGTCCTTGCACTTAAATAGCTCAGATGAGCATTCAATGCCTTCTATGGCCTAGGTAAGGTTTAAAAAAAATAGTATGAGAAACAATATTCATTGTATTCTGTTCATATCAGGTGCATACAACAGGAAAATGTTAATTAAGCTCTAAAACTATATTTTTAAATATCCACGATCATCAAACATCTTTTTTTTCTTGTTTGCCATGATATGCCATTCTTGTAGTCTTACTTCGTGAATTTTATCATCTTCAGCTTTGCCCTTGTCATTATCCTATGAACTTTTTTTCAAAATTTTGATTTTATTGTGGCAAGATGAAAATGAACAGTTGTGGTGCCTGCCTTAAATTCCTGGAAACCTGCAAGGCTCAGGCTGCTTGAGTGTTTTAAAGCATGTCTTTCTTGTCATAAATTCCTTGAAATATAATAAGACTGTGATACCTGGGCTAACTGGTGAACCAAGAAATTGAATTGCTTGTCTGAATGGTACTGAGGTGGTGCCTGCTTCAAATAGCTAATTTAAAAACCTAAATCAAATATTCTTGCAAGAAAGAGACTGTCAATAGAAGTGAATCTCTGAATATATTGTATCTAAATAGGAAATGTTACAAGTTTTTAAGTTCTTCCTTGTTCAAAAGAGACTTCAAGAACTGGAGTACTTCCTGAGTGAGTCACTTCTCACTACTTGAAAAATTTCTCTATTCCACGTCTGACTGCACATTGTGAGTAGTCCCTACTATAGAAAGAAGAAAAAAATCACAAAGTGTAGAAAGTCTGGCTCTTGTTTTTAGAGGGAAGCAACATCATGTGGAAAAAGTAAGAACCTATCAATAAAATTCAAGATCACTATGAAAGAAATTAGAAGTTTTTAAGTTGCAGGGTAATGAATGTATGAATAAATGAGACAAAGCCCAGGTAAGAAATGGGAGATGGGATTCCAAACTTGTCCTGTCTGTGAGCCGTAAGGTTAGATAGAGACATACAAGGCTCCTAGGAGACTTATTGTGCTTCCTTGGTAACTGAGAACTGAGAGAACTTGAGTTTTATTTGACATGCTCAAGTATAACTTATTTCCAATTTTTCAAGGACATATATTTAGGAAAACCTTCCAAAGAAATCATTTTAAAAGAAATATTTACCAAAATCATGTCAACATTTAATAACTTGTATCTAAAATCAACTTTGGAGAATAAAATCAAAGCCACTATATTAAAGGATTTCCTACACTCGTGTGGGAGAAATGTGAATTATTTGATTTCAGATTAATGAGTAGGATTAATCAAAGCATGACAGAAATAATTACTCAACTGCCTTTCTAGAACAGCAATGAAAGAAAGATGTGCAAGTTTCTCTGTAGTAGGAAATACTTTGTGAAAATGTTATAGTGGTGTAACTGGCTACTTCTAGGTTTTTGAGGAGCTAACATTCTGATTTCCAAAGTGGTAACACAGTTTGAACTTTCCCCAAAATGGATCAGTGTTCACCTCTTTCCAGATCCATACCAACATTTTCTGCCATTCTTTTCGTCTTAGCATTTAGACTAGAGTGGGTTAAAATGTCAAAGAGCATTTCATTTTCACATCTCTGATATCTATGGATGTTGAACATTAAAGCAAATATTCTTGGACATATGTATTTATACTCTAGGGAACTCTGTTTAATCTCATGTTAATTGACATAATCAGATAATTAGTTATTAGTATATTCTAGATTCTAAGAACTTTCTGTTAAAAGTATAGGTGCTAAAATTCTTCTACCGTCTCTGACTTATACAATTTATGGGAAATTAGTTCATTCAAAAATATATATCATTATTCTGTACCATAGGGTGTTAGAAAAAATTTCTCAGAAATTGTCTTACATATAGGTACAGGTCAATAAACTATAGATATAATCATTTCTGCTTTACAGTTAACACAGTTTTATAAACACTTCCCATGTCATTACTTTATAAATTCCTTGAGTAGGTGAACAACCTTCCATATAATATGAATGTGTGAAAAATTGTAAATTCATAAAAAAATTGTGAATTCATTATGTCTTTCCATTACTTTGTAATTTCAGCAAAGGTAAACTAATATTGACTTTAGGTAATTTTTGATCGATTCTCATGACATTTTGTGATTTCAAATTCTTTTGAATTTTCTGATTTGTGCTGCTAAAATGATGTATTAAATGCTAAAATGTATATTTCTCTTTAAATGTCTATTATTAGTACTGTATATTATAATTTCTTTTTAAAAAAAATTCTCCCAAGTGGTTGCACCAATCCTGAAGGTACTGCAATACCAAGTCAATGCATGGAGTGGATGGAGAAAGCTCCTATTCCAACCCTACTTCTAAAAATCCATTTAATATATTGTCCTCAGAGGACATATCAGATATTAAACTGATATGAATAGATACTACACTTGATCTTAGCCAAAAGGCCAAGAAGCAATTGAATATTATAATTTCTAATATGTTGAATTATGTAAATTTTTTCTAATATTTATTCATCAAGTATTTTAATCTAATTTAAAATTTAAATCATATATGATCAATACATCATTCTATTTGGGCTTTTATAACTTTTGTAGCTTATAAAAACAGAAATTTAAGACTGAGTTTGTATACTTCTTGCCACACATACATAATGACATGAGATTACCTGGGTGAACATCTTCAACAACAGTAAAGGGATACAGCAAATAACAGAGCTGAGCTACTGGATACCAGTCCAAGAGAGGGAGAAGCCATAATATAAGAAAATGGGTCAAGACCATGATAGTGATACCCACAGAAACAACTGACTTGAGCAAGTGAGAACTCACTGACTCTGAACTAATAGCTGAGGAACCTACATAGGACCAAACTAGGCCCACTGATTTTTGTGGGGGACAATTGTGAGCTTTGGGCAGTTTGTGGAGCCACTTGCAGTGGAGCAGGATTTATTCCTAGTGCTTGAACTGGCATCTAGAAGCACATTCTCTTCAGAGGGATAGCTCGTTTAGCCTAGATATAGTGAGGAGTGCCTTGGTCTTACCTTAAAGTTAAGTGTCAGACTTTGATGACTCCTCATGGGAAGCCTTACTCTTTCTTAAAAGTGGATGTGAGTGATGTCGGGGAAAGTATGGGGCGGTAGGATAGAAAGGATTGGGAATAGGGACAGTAGCTATATAAAGTGAGTAAAGATTGTATTTAAAAATTCTTAATAAAAAGAAGGTAAAAAGACAGGGATATGTGCACAGACAGAGCTCACTGGCCAGTTTAGTTGCATCTATGAGTTCCAAGATCAGTGATACACCATGTCCAAAATAAAGGCAGATAGTTACTGAAGATTCCTGAGATTGGCTTTTTGTCTATAAACAGACATAAATAACATGCACTTAATGTATGTGTAAATACACAAACACACACGTACCAGTACTGACATATATAGACACAGATACACAGAACATACACACACACACACACATGCTCAGACACACCTAATATAATCCCCAAAACTTGTTTTTTTTTTTAACATTCCTGGTGTGTGAGAAATCCACTATCAATGTGCCAGCATGGGTTGTTTCTAGAGAGGGCTCATTTCATGTTCATCAGTGGCTGCCCCTTATCTGTGTTTGCACAGAACCTACAGAACGTGTTGTTACTAGGAGCCTCTTTTATCGCAGCACTAGCCCCAGTCATGGATCTGTAATCACAATCCAATTGACTCCTAAAGGCAACATCTTAATTCAGCACACTGCCGATTACAGAGATCATATTAATTTTGGAAGGACATGCATAGTTCATGTCTAAGACAAAGCAAGAATTCATACCAAAGAAATTTCATTGTGAATTCAGCTAAAAATGAAAGGCACAGATGAGCTAGCTGTTCACGGCACAAAAGAGCCTTCCATGCTGACACCAAAGCAACAGTCTACATTGTCACTGAGTATGGCTCAGTCCTTTCAGAGGCACTGAGATTTCAGCCTGCAGGAATTGCAAGGGTACAGACATCTTATGTTCTGTATTACAGGCATGTGCAGAAGGCAAGGCTGGGGAGTGAAACAAACTCTGGAAAAATGTCCAGTGTGCGCTTGCTTTGCTTTCTATTCTAATCACTTGACTACTTTCTCAGTAGATATTCATTTCTAAAACCTATGCAAGCTATAAATGAATATAATCAGTAACTAGTCCATGGCATTATGAATGACCAGAGTAGACAGTACACAAAATAATAATGCATGGAAAAATTACCCCATTCAGAAAAGAAATCTGTTTTCATGTTAGTTTAGTAAACATCACCAAGTTCATTTCCCTCCCACAAGAATCTTGCTGCTCATAAAGTATTATGCATTTTGAAAATTTTTATAGTGAAGAAACTAAAATGGTGCACTGCCAGACTCAGAAAGACAAACATGACATACATATCCTCTCATTTCTGGTTATTAGTGATGAATATTCAGATGTGAGCTCTTCGTGAGGATTATATAATATATAATATATGATATAATTATATAATTTATAAAGAACCTATAAAGATCAGAATAGTAAGATGGTGCTGTGGCTGTGGGGAAAGTTTCAAGGAATGGGAGATAGAACAAAAACAATGGTAAAAAGATTGCACAGGGGTATAAGGGTACCAGAAGGGTTAAATGATACAGAGAATGGAAAGCATAGCATAGGAAGGTATTGGGGTAAAGGTAACTAAAATAAAAACAGTTCAAATAGTAATATGTCAGCCTATTATTAACAGTTTCATAAAATCTATACATGCACATATAAAAAGAGCTTAAATGGAGTGAAACTAAAATGGAGAGACACTGTCCCTTCTAGACACTTCAGGTAACAATTCCAGTGCCAGAAATGAATTACCTTTAATGGAGTTCTTCTCCTTTGAGGTCTCACTGATCTGTAAATATTGCAGGCTATTGCCAATATTTTTGACCCCTCCAGAAGTTGACATTAAGACAATATTACAGATTTCTCCAGTATCATGGAGAAATCATGTTCTCTGGCTGGCTTTGACTGTTTCCTAAGGTGCTATGCATGCTACCATATGATAAAAGTGTGTTAATCCTGACCATTTTGCCAAAGTATACGTATGGGGGTAGTAGTGACATAAATATAATGGGAGTAACCACAAACTTTCTTAACACATTTAAATACAGCTCCACAAGATGGCACTGCTATCAGAGCCAAAAATTTATAGCTAAACAGGCCATGAGCCCTAGGTAAGAAGTTACAACTTTCATTCTACTAATAGGGCATGTGTTTAAACCAACTCCTATCACTTATCAGGATATGCATAGATTAATATACCTACTAACATTCATCATAGATATTTCTTTTTGCAGTGGATTTTAATTAATGCAAAGATCCACAACTGAGCAAGATTAAGAGAACAAGAAACTGTGGAATATTTAATTCTAAACAAGACATCTAGATTGCCACTCATCCTCATTGCAAATGAGAAGGCAGAAAGACATTAAAAGATAGAGGCTTGCTTTCCAGATACAAAAGGGCAGTTGCACATAGAAATGCAGTGATGTTCACAGCATCCATAAACCCTTTTCAAGCTCAAGCTAGACAAAATTCCAGCTCAAACAGGATAGACAGGCATGAAATCCTACTCTTAGCTGAAAAACTATTGTTAATTGATAGCTGCTGGGAGAGGAAAAGTCAATTTCCTCTAAGGGTGTGGCACTTGATACATAGTCGACATTTCAGTGGATGTGCATCCATTTAAGAGTACATAGAAAGCACTAAATTGACTCGAATGATTTAAAAATTGGAGACAAAAATTTGGAGGATTGGGAATGAAGGTAGATTTAAGAGGAGTGAATAACAAAGGAGTTATTAATAACTGTAGGAAGGTGGAATGCCTAGGCACCAAATGTTACTCACACACATGCAAATTATTGCATTGAATTACTTAGGCTCCTTTTTAATTAGTGTGAATCATGTTAGAAAAAAAATTTTTGTATTGATGCCTTTTAACTATTCTTGCTAACAACAGAATTCCCTGGACATTTCTTTCCCTAGGGGTAAGAAAGGTGAAACTCATGTGAAGGCGTAAGTCACGAACAATGCCACACTAGTTTATAATTATGATTAATAGGGTGGTATTTATTTAAAGGGGAAAAAACTTACAGATCACCGTCCCAGACAACAGCCCTCTGCGCAACCAGGAAGGAGCAGGAAGTGAAGAGAGCAAGCGGAGGGAAATAGTCACTTTTTAAAGGGGGAGAGACCACGCCCCAATGGGCTGGTATCTCAGCAGCTATTGGTTGGAGAAGTGGAAGGACCTCCCACAACACTCATGTGCATTCAAAAATAACATTATCTCTAAGATTTTATATTGTTTTCACTCTTTCAAGATCTTGAGTGGTTAGCCATAAAATTGTGCTTGCTTTGTAACTGTTCAATTCAAACTTATAATGAAAAGTGAGTATGACAGCAAAGGTGATACAGTGAGCACCTCTCAGGTCTGAATACTCTACAGAGTTTGTATTAAATTAGATGTATCATGCATCAGGGAAGTGCTCTTCTTTCTTAAGATTGTGTGGCAGCTGTTTTTACAAATTCTACTTGATTTTGCATCCACTCTGATTAGTAATTTAGAAATTGCATTTGGTATTGAATTGGACTGAAAGAGAAAGATCTCGTGTTCTTATGAGTTTCCTTGATTAAAATAAAATCTGTAGTTAAAAATAAAAGTGTTTAAAATAAAGCAAAACTATCTATAACTTTTTATCTTATTTGGGATGCTATATTTTAGAAATAAGAAATGCTGTGATTTAAAAAAAAATGCTATGATTCAAGTAGACTGAAAGGAAACATTAGAACTCTTGAATAAAACAATAATCATCTGATTCAGTCAAAAATATTTATTTGGATTCTCATAATAAAAGATAATCCATATCTTTAAGTAATTACTTCGATATTCCTTTTTATTCTTTATATCATTTTCTTCAGCAAACTTCTTGAAGCTCACACATGCTAGGATTAAATTTACTGTTGTTCACATTAACCTTAATGCACATTTCCCCTTGCATGGTTATTTTCTATTCTTGGTTCTATTGTTGACTGATTCTTCTTACGTATCCTCCCAAAGAGGGATACAGTACTTCAAGTATTCTTACAGTTGGTATGTAGAAATACTTACTGAACAACTTAAGGCAGCAAAGAGTTTATTGTGGCTCATAGTATTTCTGGGCCTATGGTGAAAAAAATCATCATGGCAGTAGAACATGGTAAAGTTAAGTTATTCACCTCATGGTGACCAAGATATGAGGAGAGAGGAAGGGAAGATGAAGGAGAAAATTAGGAGGGAAGGTAAAGATGGAGGGAGAGAAAAAAAGAGAGGAAGGAACCAAGCAAAGAGGAAGTGAGCTCTAGCAAGCTTCCTCCTTCATTCTTTTATTTCATCCACTGGCCAGCTATTGCATAATACCACTAATTCAGGATGATATTTCTCCCTTATGTCTTCTAGAAGGATATACCCACACAAGCACTGAAATATGAATTCCCAATTTAGACAACTTCCATTACAAGCAAGGTGACAGCTAAAATTAGCGAAGCATCACTGTGTGTAGATGGTGAGGATGTCATAGTTTATGTGAATTAGTTCTCTAACCCTACCAAATTGGACCAATAGTAAAGCTTTAAAATTTCAGGCCCCTGAGTACTAAATGATATCTCTGTGCTCTTTTCAGCATGTTGGAAAAGAAAATACAAATATTAGATAGAAAGCAAATCAGATTAAATAATCAGGTCATGTTTTTCTTGCATAAAAATTACAAATACAAAACAGGACATAGTGGCTGGGATCGTACTTCAGTAGCAGAGTACATGTAGAGTATGCAGTGTAACATGGACTTTACCTCCAATACATTAGAAGGATTAGTATTATTATTAAAGTCGTTCTCATGACTTCCTTTTACCCAGCTTCCTCTTTTTAATCTCTCACATTTAGACAGTACTTTAAAGCACATTGCCAGATAGACTCATGCTATGTTTTGTTTCAGTCAATCTCAAAACTGCTGTTTTCTCTCAAAAAAATGATTTTAAAGTATTTTTGAAGCCTTCTGTTCTTGAAAATTATAGTGGCTAGTATCTTGGGAAGAGTAAAACAATAGAATGGGCATTTATGTGAATATAAATAATAACCTATGTTCAGCATTACAAGCCAGGCTTAAATTACAAGGGTCATCAATCCTTGTGTTTCAAAGCATAAAATGATAACCAGCTGGAGGCAGGGAAAAATTTTCCCCTGTAGTGTAATATCAAGGAATTGGACAGGTGCTTTATGAAACGTATTCTTTTTCTGGCCTTGCACTGAAGCATCTTGTGTAGGTCTTTATAAAATGGCAGTCTAATGGGTCATTGATCTTTTCAGCTAATGCAATTTGTAGATTCTTGCTTTTACTGAAGAAATCAATAAGAACCTTAAGCCTACACTGAAAAAATAAAACCATACTACTGATTTACTAGAGGGCCCATTTAGAAAACAGATATGCTATAATGCATAAGAAATGATTCTATAGTCACAAGAAAAGCAATAAAAGGATGATCATGTGTTTATAAAAGTTTACTTATAGTGATAATGCTGGAAACATGGATACCTGTGTATAGTATCATGATTCAACAGAGAAATGAAGGTACTGATAGATACCAAATGAGAAAAGGACCTATCAAAGTTCTAGCATATTCTACATAATATTTTCTTCTTCCAAGTGAACATGAAAGAGGCTATAAAATCAAATTTGAAACATGAACAGGGAAATGGGAAGAAAACTCATTAGGGAGAGACTCTTGAAGAGCAGAAGGAAAGGCAATACAGAAGGAGAGGAAAGGGAGGGGGAATATATATATGAGAGAGAAAGACTGAAGTTATCCCCTTAGAGTAACAACGCTCCCCCACAAATAAATGCTGACATTCTCTAATAAAACCTTGTTCCAGGCACAAGAATCCTTTCCAGTTATCAGTTTGGGTAGTCCAACATAATCCTAAACAATACGATTGTTGTCATTGTCTTTAGTTATTGTCATTGTTTCCAGATAAGGAAGATAAAAACTTATTGCTAAAAACACCACATTCCTCAGACACAGGACTTGGAGGAAACAAATTGGATCTGACTTGAAAAACTCTTTCCTGAGGGCTACTGTCAGAAAGTGTGATGCAAGACAGAGGGTGGGGGAAAAAGTAGTCAATATTCCTATTAAGCTGTAACTCCTAATACTCATAACTATAACCAGACAGTAAGATATTCTAAAGGCTGTGATACTGGCATCTATATCCTGGCTGTAACCAATGGTCTTAATCCCACTCAATGGGAGAAAAAGCTTCTGGTACTGTTAACCTCTGACTTGTGAGGCCAAGAAACCTAGAGGAGAACCTACTACTGCCATTAACCTAAACCAGTATATTTTTTAACTTCACTCTAAATACGTATCCTCAGACCCACAAATAAATCTATGTTCTTCGAAAAGTCTCTATTTGCAGCAGATGGAGACTATTACAGAAAAACCACAACTGGTCAAAATACAAGAAGAGAAACTTGTTTTTTGGTGTACATTCTCAATTTTAACATCTCTAAAACAACTCCTACAACTAAGGACTGAAGAAAAAAAATAGAAGTGGCAAAAGAATGATTGCAAGAGACAGAAGAGCAGGTTACCTATTTGGAGAGAGTGTCTTCTAACAAAAATAAACAAATGAGAGGTCAAAATGATGGAAGGGTGAGATAAAGAGGAGATCTTGGAGGAGTTCAGAGGTGGAGTGGGAATGAATATTATCAAAATACATCATGTAAAATTCTGAGAGGAAGTCCAGTGTGGTGGCACTTGCCTTTAATCCCAGTACGCAGGAGGCAGAGACAGGTGAATCTCTGTGAGTTCAAGGCCAGTGTGGTATACAGAGTGAGTTCTAGGACAGGTTCTAAAGCTACACAGAAAAGCCCTCTCTCAAGAAAAAATCTGTAAGTGTAACAAAAATATAAGATTAAAAATTAGTGAAAGTTCAGAAACAAAGAAAACAACAAAGGAAAGATATCAGAAAAGAAGCAAGTGCAATTTAATTGTGACTATTGATACATATTCATATCTAGTGGCTATTTCTGAGATGAAATATATGCACAAGTCACAATACTAAACATGTATTCCATGCATTAAAAAAGTAAAATACTGCTGAGTAGTACTCTAATATTAACTTTTTATTTTCAAGACATAAAATATGTAAACTTTAAAAAAAAAGTAAATAAAGTATCACCATTAAAAAGAAAGAAAGAGAGAAAAAGAGAAAAAGAAAAAAATTCAATCTGTGTCTGTGCTCTTCTTGTGCTCTTTTTGTTGTTGTTTAGATTTGTTACTTTTCTGTTGCTGTGATGAAATACAATGACAAAAACACAACCTAAACATAACAGTTTTCTGAGTTTGTGTTTCCAGAGGGTTAGAGTCTGTAAAGATGGGGAAGGTGCAGCATGGCTGCAGGGGCAGGAAGTTGACCAATAACAGTTTCAGCCACACAGGAAGCAGAGCGAAAATAGTTAACAAACCTTCAACCCTGCCCCTAATGACATACTACTTCCATTAAAACTACACCTCATAAAAGTCACATAACTTCCCAAACAGCCCCACCAACTGAGGGTTGTGGGTTCAGAAGTATGCTCCTATGGGGGACATTGCTCATTCAAACAACTTCAGTTGTATTTCTCTTGACTGCCTTTGAGGATATATCTTTTAAATCACCCTTCTGAGGATTCACTATATAATTGGAATCAACAGTAAATTTATTATATTTTTGTACATTGTAAAATGTAATGTGTTTTTTTTTTTGCTTTAAAAAGTACACAGTGCCATATTAGTCAAGTCTAACCATATTGCTCTTCTCAGCTGACCAGAGCTGTCAGTAGTGTTACAGACTCAGTGGAGGAGTAGCTGAACCCAAGGCTGGAAATAAGCCAGACAGATAACTGAGCACCAAGGTTTCCCAATTCTGAATCATCTTGTCAGATCTCATGGAATCTTTAAATTGTCTCTGTGTACCTGAAGAATTGGCAATGAACTTCTGCAATCCTTTCATTCTATGCTGTTTTCTCAGAGTTAGATTCTCTTCCTGATTCCATTGCCTCTAATAGCTTCTTTCATCTAAAGCAGGCAGAATCTGAACCACAAGTGACAGAGCAACTCCCCAGGCATAGATTTGCTCCTCTGCCCGCTATTATGCTTTCTCCCACCCAAGGGACACGCTAGATAGATGCTGTCTCCTGCAGGCTAAACACACATTTCTCAGATGATCTTGGCAAGTCTGAGTCAATCTCGACCTTCCGACTAGCCTTTAACTCTACCTTTTGTAGACTTTCAGCAATTTACCACTTTGTACACTAGAGCGTGCCACATGTCTTGGGAGTGATGTTTGTAGAAGGAGATAGGAGTCAAAAGTGTGCAACATGCTTAGTGGGAATCCACTACTGTTTAGACGGTTAACTTATCTCCATTTGTGGAAAAGAGATGAAAACTTTGTAGTAGACTTGGAGAGTCAAATCCTTCTTTTCATATTTTTTTATCCAGGGCCTTTGGATAACGACTTGTTTCTTTACTCATATTTTATAGTCACAGCTCACTGAAGGAACACATATTTAAGAAGTCTAGGCAAGTTTTGATATAAAGCAGTACACAGAATTTATTCTGTAGAATTATACAATGTGTACTATTTCTCACATTAGTCAGAATAGTATATAATATATAGAATAGGTATGATTGGTGAAGTAGTTATGTAACCTAAGTTCTTCTATAAAGACCACTTTGTGAAAGGTGTCTAAATATGGTGATGCTTGTGAGTCCCTGTTAATGGGTAACCTATAGCTTATCTCTTCTTTGATTTCCATACTAATCTTTCCACCTCCAATAATAAACTAATGGTCCTTATCTCCTTCCAGCTGATTCTTTATATTTTCCCAAGTCATTTTATTTGAGGCTCATGCATTTGCTGTTCTCTTATTTTCTATTAGAAAATCAATTAATTAAATTAAATAAATCAAGCTGTTAATGAAATAAAGCAACAGGTTTTTTGAGAAACAGTCTATTACTTAGCATATAAAATTGCTTTTAAATTAAAATTTCTAAATATAGTTCCTGGCATAAATGGAACATAATAGGAAATGGCTCATTGAGTAAAATGTTTGCCAAGTAAGCATAAAAACAGGAGTTTGCATCCCTTCTACCCATGTAAAGCTGAGCTCATGGGGGCTCAAGGACTCTGGACTAACAGCTAGGGAGCCTGCAGGGGACTAACCTAGGGTCTCTGCATGCAAATGACAGTTGTGTAGCTTGGTCTGTTTGTGGAGTACCTAATAGTAAAATCAGGACCTGTCCTTGGCACATATGTGGTTTTCTGAAACCTATTCCCCGTGCAGGGGTGCCTTGACCAGCCTTGATGTAGGGGGAAGAGCTGGGTTCTGTCTCAACATGTTATGGTATGCTTTGTTGACCCCTATGGGAGATCTGTTCCTTTCCGAATGGAGAAAGAAGAGGAGTGGTTGGGGGATAGACAGGAGGAGGGGGGTCAAAACTAGTTGGTTTGAAAAATAACTGAAAAAAAGGGTGGATGTAGTAGCATGGGATTTTAACAACAGTGCTTCTATTGAAAGAGCTGAGATGGAGAGAGACATCCCTAGACATTTGCAGGATAGCAGGTTGGTGCCCTCAGTAGTCAATAAGAGTGGAGAGGTGGCAGAATAATGGACTATAAGACAGCCTGTCTCAAACAAGGAGGAACAGTGCTGATGGATGTTCAATAAGATATGTAAGATATTAAAATATTAAAACAATCCACATTCACAATGTCATTCACCAGTAGTATGTTTAATATGAACAATCTGAAAAGTCTTGGATTAATAAATGTTAACATTTACATTGCTTAATTGTGTAACTTATGCTATAACTCATGTTTTATGTCTGTGGTTATGCATTTCTATAACTCTCCTGGGAAAGCCTTTATAAAAAGAGAGCCCTGATATAGACATAGTATATCTTAAAGAAACTTCCATAAAAATACAACTAAGAGCTATATTGATGGGACAGTTTATTTTAAATTTAAATTTAAAAAATTGAAAAATAGAACATATCTAAGTATATACTGATTGATATTTGGTCGCCTAAAGCATGGTATATACATATGGCTATATGATGCAGTAATTAGTGGTTTTGCAATGAAAACAAAAATATATTGTTTTCTAAAATATAAGCTACAGGCAGCAAAGACAATACCTCTTCTAACAGGGGTTCTATGTTAAGAGATCTGGGTATAAAATAACACCAGTGCATAAAACAAGACAAGAATATTCTAAATCCCTCTTAAATTCTAGACTGGGAGAGAATGATTAGAAATAGCAAATATGAAATGCATGCAAGACAGAAAGTTCAAGGAATAAATCTAGTGAATTGTTGAGTTGTATTTAACTTTACAGTTCATTAGCAAGAATAGATAGCATAACTGCTTTGTCATGAAGTTCATTTAAAGTATGTTTACTGAATGATGGGTGAAATGAATTTGTGAAATTATAGTTTCAAACAGAAAGTTATATCAGAAATATTTTTGATAAGTTCACTATTTTACTGAAAGTAAGTTTTCATGTGACACCATCTTTAAGTTGAATTAGAAAGAGGTATTTTAGAAGATAAACCGTGAATATTCATAATGTACTTGGAAACATTAGGCTCAATGAGAAAGATCTTGCAAAAATATTCTATTTGATACTTAAGGAAACTATTAGTAGAATTAAGTTTATGAAACATTTTAAGTAAAACTGTGTCTATCATATTCAGGGCAAAAATACATAGAAATAGCCAAATTTTGAAATGAAAATGAATACTAAAGTTTTTCAAACAAATACAGAATATAAAGAAAACAAATTACCGATAAATAGCTATCACATCAATATTAGAATTATTTTGTATCACTAAATATGTTGGGATGTTTACATAGTTACAAGTATCATCATAAAACACTCCTTTTTTATTGGTTTTAAAACTACTTAGTTCAGCAATTTTTAAAAAAGCTGATATTGCTTTTTAGGTAGCATTTGTGATTTTCTGGGTGACTTCTTCACAATTGCAAAACTGATATAGAATTTGGAAGTTACAAGGAATTGAATGTCCTCACTTTAATTCTTATGTCAATATGAAAAGAAACATCTATGTGTTCAATGGTTAATTCCAAAATGTTTGTTCTGCTCTTTTGTTTCTTGTGGATTATATGGAAAGCTTTCTAAATATTTGAGATATTTAAAAAGTATGATCGGTTTAGATTTTCATTTAAACCTTAATAATGAGGAAATTGGTACGGTTATTAGAGAATTTCTTGATGTGTCTTATAGTATATTTATAATAAAATATGAGATGTTTATTATATGTAATAGTTTGCACATGGATAATTTCTTATTACACATTTCCAGTTGAATTTATGGATTCCATAAGACCACATTTTTACAAAGGTTTGAAAAACCCACTTACTTGCTTTCTTTGTAGTTAAGAAAAGTCAACAGAAGTTGGTTGTCTTAGTTGCTGTGAAGAGACATCATGACCACAGCAACTATTATAAAGTAAAATATGAACTGGGATAGCTTGATTACAGTTCAGAGGTTTAGTCTATTATCGTCATGTTTGGAAGTAAGGCAGCTTTCAGGCAGACATGGTGCTAGAGAAGGAGCCATGAGTTCTTTAATCTTGACTCACAGGCGACAAGAGGTGGTTTGTCTAGCTGACCTAATCTTGTGGGAGCTCAGAAACTCTCAAACTTCAGCTTGCGATTTTGGTGTGGAAACAATCTAGGCCCTCTGCATGTAGGTGACAGTTGTGTAGCTTCATCGTTTATGGGGCCCCTAGAAATGGGAAAAGGAAAGGAAAATGGGCCTTTCCTGATGCATGAGCTGGCTCTAGGGAACCTACTCCTTAGGATGGGATGCCCTGCCCAGCCTTAAAACAATGGGGAAGAACTTGGTCCTGCTTCAACTTTATATGCCTTGTTTTGTTGACTCCCATAGGAGGCCTTGCCCCTTCTGAATGGAGAAGAAGGAGGGATGGATTGTAAGTGGTGAGAGAAGGGAGGTGGGGAGGAGTGAACAGGAGAAGAGGGAGGGAAAATTGTGGCTCATAGGTAAAATAAATAAATACATTTAAAAAAAGACATGGTCTCTCTCACTGGGCACAGCTTGAATATGTAAGAGACCGCAAAACCTACCTCCACAGTACACTTCCTCCAATAAAACCACACCTGCTCAAATAAAGCCACACCTCCCATTAGTGTCAATCCCTTTCTGGGCCATTTTTTTCCAAACCACCATGTTGGTAAACAGACATAGATTAATGAACACTTTGATCTAATACATAACTTCCACCGAACTGTGCCAGTGGCCATAGTTATTATAAAAACAAGAACTATGAGACAAAGACTAAAAAATACAGAAATTTTATAAATTCCTGTAAAACTATAGCTATTTAAAAGAATAGAAATATTCATGGATGATTATTTGATAACAATCATGTCATAGATACAGTCTACTATAAGCAGTTGAATGTTTATGGGGAGCAAACCTACTAAGCTAATATTATTAGTTAAAAGAAGATATTTGGATTAATTTGTTCCTGTAAATTAATATTTCAAAATATAATAAAGGTCTACAATGTTCTTTTGTCATTCATTTTTTTTAGATGAGAGTATAGTGATTTATTTTGATTATCAGTCTTCTCTATATATACATATATATGCATATCTTCAGCAAAGCTGATATATAAATACATATTCTACCTAAATACATACATAAATGGAGATATAGATGATAGATATAAATGTACTTTCTAGAGAAACACTGGCATATTAAAAGCTTTCTTATAAGCTTATTTTACCTTAATGCAATCATCAAGCTCTAAAACCTACATTTAATGCTCTCTTTCTTCACATGAAACTTAAAAGTAATTAAGTAGTGTCTTTGAAATGTAAATCCAGGAGACTTTGCTAAGTGAATGGGCAAGTGTGATAGCAAATGTAGGCTCCTAATTGATGGGTTCATAAACCAATTACATTTTTGGAAAATGGGTACTGAGTTAGCACTAGCATCTTTAAAAGAGACCATTAGATGTTGCTCAGAGAATCTGTCTGAGACAAGAAAGCAAGTTATTCACTCCTCAATTATCATCCATCCTTGTTCAAGGGCTACTGCTGAAGCAGCTGACATGTGGGCTATATAAAACTGCCTTGCATAGGTTCCATTCATGATCCATCAACCAGAGGGCCCTTCGACAGGTATTGCATAGCTATTGGTAGAAGTGTGTTGTGGGATAACCCTTTTGTATGCTGTTTACATGTCCTTTGATCCAACTTGTTATCTGTTCTCTAAAGGGCTATTGCTGATCACAGATTTCTAGGGAGACAATACAGAATGTTTTTTTTTATCATATCTGTGACAGCATCCATAAAGCAGATCTTGTTTTCCTAAAGAAAATTTTGTCTTTAAACTCTTGATATACATATTGATGAACTATAGATTTATATTAGTTGCATAGACAACAGTGACACCAAATGGTTACTTTCTCATTGCAAAATCTCAATGGCAAGAAATGCTGACATATAACAGGACTGGTTGCATAGCAAGAGAAGCCAAGTGATAGCCATTTGAATGTCAGTTGTCAACAGCAGGCATTTTCTGAGAGCATGTTCAAAATCAGTTAAGGTGTTAAATGCTGTATGTGTACTATATGGCTCAATGCAAAATTAATTTTAAGAAAAATAACTAATGTTTTCATTTTATAGAAAAACATGCTGTGGAAGAAAAAAAATAGCAGGCTACTAAGTAGATATAGCAGAGACCTCTATGATTAAACCTTAATTAGCCTCATAGCAAAAGCTAAGTGAAGCAACATTGCAAAGCAGTTGCCCTAGAGAAACTGAGGATTTCCTTTTCAATATACAGTGTGAAGGCTAGAACCAAATGCTATATGGTTAGGAAGCTGCTTCCCTCTCTACTGGCTCCATTAAAAGAAGGAAATTATCTTTCTAGATGGCATTAGAAAGGGTACTGAATGCAAAGAATAAGTTTTTGGTGGTGGGTGTGCTAGCATACTGCAATAGTTGATTATTTCAGCATATGAATCATGTTCTATCAAAGCAAGTCAATGTTTTTGGGAGGTCTAAGTGCCTCTACAGAAGCATCCTGTCGATTTTTAATTGGATTCTTTACTACACAGCTCTGTGTGAAGTAAAAACATTGGCACAAACCTGTTACCCCTCCTCAGGTCTTGCTGCCATGTTCTCTATTATATATTCAATCGCATAGAACTCTAACATACAACACACAGGGAATGGCCTCTATTTTTTCTCCTCTTTTCAAGACAGGGTTTCTTTGTAGCTTTGGGGCCTGTCCTGGAACTAGGTCTTGTAGACCAGGCTCAGGCTAGCTTCAAACTCAGAAATTTGCCTGCCTCTGTCTCCTAAGTGCTGAAATTAAAGGCTGCACCACCACCACCCAGCTGGGAATGGCCTCTTTTTAATTGCCTGTGTATTCCCAGAATTTGACAATCACATCTAGCAAGATAATGTGATTTATTCCCATTTTTGGATAACTAAATAAGTAAATAAAATAATTTATTGGTATAGTAGTAAAGAGAAAATGTGGGACCTGCATTTAACTGCAATGAAGAATGTATCCTTCAGCTGGTCTAATGCCATTGATCTGAACAGTTACCCATGTGCTTTCTAAATGCTCGCATTGTTTCTAGCACACATTTGATAGTTAATATTTGGACAGTCCCAGAGGAAAGAGTAAGATTAAAGAGAGGGACTGAGTATCCCCAACTTTATAGCATTATTCAGCCATGTTCTAAAAGTAGTATTCCTTAGTTTCTAGGAGACCATATTCTCCAATACCAATGTTAGTTGAAACATTGAAATACCAATAGGGATGAAATGTACTAGCTATCTCCAAATAAATATTTTACATTGTATGAGCATTTCCAATTATTAGTCCCCAAATATTACACACACAGTATATCTAAAATATATATATATATATATATATGTGTGTGTGTGTGTGTGTATAAATATATAAACACACATATATACAAAAATTATCATATATATGTGTATATACACACACACATACATGTGCGTGCATGCACTAATTTTTCAAATACTATAGGATAAAAAGAAAATATAGGCACACAAGGCCAGAGCAATGGTTTAGCAGGTAAAGGTAGTTACTGAAAACCTGAGTTTATCTCCAGGACTCAAATGATGGGCAGAAAGTATTGACTTCATGCACACTTCATACACACCAATGTGTACACACATATGCACATATAGACACACATGATGCACACACACGCACACGAACAATATGACAAATAAATAAATAATAAAATGGCATTAAAAAAGATAGGCACATAATGATCTTTTTAAGCAATCATTTTAGACCTCTCACCTTAAAAGTATGAGGACACAGTTCTGTAAATGCTAAGGGGTTCCTCCCTCCACAGCCTAGCCCTGTGATATGACTTAGGATTCCTTACCATGTGACTTCTACCTGACCCCTAGATATCATATATTAAAATGCAGCCATTTTCTCTGGTAGTTATTTTGCAACCAAGGTAAAACAATTTACATTATGGTTACAGTTTAATATTGTCTAATACTGACAACGACAGTATTAGGAATTCAACAAAAAAAGCTTGAATAAAATAATGAATGTCATACTTGAAAATGAAATATCAGATGCTACAAATAATCTATTTCTTCATCTAGATTGAAAAACTTCACAGTAATGTCATTTTTCCCAGAGTTCAACTCTATATATGGTAATAAGCCACCCGAGGGTTCTTAATAATTATGAAAAAGGTTTGAGTCAGCCTCCACTCTCGGTCTAATTACAATAATCTCCAATGTGCCATTTTTTGAGAGCTAATTCATCTCTTCTCCAATTAACCAACCATTTTGAAAAATGCTTGATTTCCTCAATAAGACAGTTCTCTCCACACACCACATTCAAAACAATAAATGTACTCAGTACAATTCTTACTATTATTCATGTTGCTTTTGCATCCAAGATGGTGAATTAAGTTATGAAATAAAATACTGATCAAACCTGATCCTTAAATTGAAGAAAATATTTGGGCTTACAACTAGTGTCTATTCAACTAAGAAAAATTCTCTTTTTAGGAACTATATGCTATGCCTACCCAAGCCAATATTTGGTTATTTCCAAAACAAAATTTTAAGCTACCTTAATGCTTCATGATTAAATACTTTAATAACCCCATGTCTATTATCACATAACATATGAAATATGTTATAAAACAAACTTCTCTGGCTTTATATTTTGCATTCCAATTGCCCTTAGACTAAGATATTATGTTATATATATTTGAAAGCTTAATGCAAAACACATGCTGTCTCTCTTCTTCCACTAACTACTCTTATATTTTATTCTTTTCTTTACACTTCTTTTTTTCTTTTTATTGATTGGTTCCTACTGTAAAAAATTTTATAATTTGGTGTTAATAGCAGTTGACTTATGAATGTTCAAAGTTACATTTCATGTCTGATTTTCAAATAATACTAGAAACTAGAAGTCCAAGCCAGGTGCCATTCTTCTTATGTAGCATGTAAACATTAGCCGATTTAACACAGCCTCCATAAATAATCATTCATTTAACATAGATGTTTAATGGTCATACAGTGTTATACCACATGCATTAAACTTATCTGCTTTCTTCTTTATAAAACATAACCATCTAAATGTTTCTTCTCCTTCAATATATGCATTGTGTTTATTTGCCTTTCTGATGATGCTTTCAAATTGTATCTAGTAATAATTGGCACATATTAAATGAGTACTACGTTATTTTCAGAATTTTCATTTGGTTTTGAATATGTTATTGAAAGCCCATGGCTATTTAATTAATACTGTAATATCTTTCCTTTCTTCCTGATCAAGTTTAAGATCATTCTTTTTTAAATTTTAAATTATTTTACACACCAACCACTGTTTTCCTTCCCTCCTTTCCTCCCATTCTCTGCCCACACCTACTCTTTACCCCTCATCTACTCCTCAGTAAGTATAAAGCCTCCCATGGTAGTTAACAAAACATGGTATATCAAGTTGAGGCAGGACCAAGCTCTTCCCACTGTATCAGGGCTGAGCAAGACATTCCACTATAAGGGATACATTCCAAAAAGTCATCTCATGCACACAAGGTATAGATCCTGGTCGTACTTCTAGGGGCCCCACTAAAGACCAAGCTACACAACTGTTTCCCAGATACAGATGGCCTAGGTGGATCCCATGCAGGTTCCCTAGCTGTCAGTCTAGAGTCTCTGAACTCCCACTAGCTTGGGTCTGCTCTCTCTGTGGGTTTCCCCATCATGATCATAAGCAGCCTTGCCCATACTGCCTCTCCTTCCTCTCTTCAATTGGACAGCAAGAGCTTGTCTCAGTGCTTGACTGTGGATCTCTGTGTCTGCTTCTATCAGTTACTGGATGAAGGTTCTATGATGATAATAAGGGTAGTCACCAATCTGATAACAGGAGAGGGCCAGTTCAGACACCCTCTCCTTTATATCTAGGAGTCTTAGGTGGGGCCATCCTTGTGGTTTGCTGAGAGTTACCCTGGCACCAGATTTTTCTCTAACCCCATAATGGCCCCCACTATCAAGATAGCCCTTTCATTGCTTACCTCTTCACCCCTCCCCCAACTAGGTCTTCTGGATACCTCAAGTTCCCATCCCCCATCTCCTCCCCTCTTTCCTATCCCCAGTTTACCAAGGAGAGGATATCTGTAAAACAAAGAATAACCAGATTCCTATATACAGTCCCAGAGAAGATAGATAACAAGGAGGACCTAACTTGTCCTGTAACCTTTTCATCTCCATTGTGTTTGTAGGTGGTTTGGGTGGTGGGAAAAACTGGGCTAAATTTCCAACCTTTTTCCGTTTTCTTTTAGAACTAACATTCCTTTTTCCTGCCTCTTAATTACACTTTCATCTATCATTGTGCTATAGTGTAAATATTTTATTAATGTCTATTTTCCAAATCATTATCAATATTCACCTATAAATAGTTAACTAGAGTCAAATTGTACTGTGTTGAGAGTGTCATTAATGCATTTTCTTCTTGTTACTGATAAAGGATTCTTATTCTAGTTTTCAAGTTGTAATTATTCTCACAACTGACTTTTTACTGCAAACCCTCCATTCCTTAATATTCATTGTGTTCTCTCTGGATAAGTTTCTCAGGGAAGAATTAACATGTGTTTTTGAATCACTCCACTGTTTGCACTGGTACAGTATCAAAGTTTCCTTTCTCACTTTGTGGTTTCTCACCCACAAGAAGAGAGTAAGTTTGGATACTACATACAAGATTAGCGGGGTTAGATTTCTTTGGAGATAGTTTCTAGCCATCTGACCAAACATCCTTACTCTGTCCTTGAGCTGGGGAATGAAGCCTGTTTACATAAGAAGGCCATTCCCTAAGAAACTGTTCATTCCAGAAATCCAGGAATTTAGTTTAAAAGCACTTACACTCCTCAACTAAGTGTAGGAAATAATAACAGGCATTAAAATGATTTATTTACAGAGTTAATTGTCCAGTGTTGTAGGAGACCAATTTGTTTTCATATAAAAAGCACTCTGGAATGAATATATATATATATAATATATATATATATATATATATATATATATATATATATATATAATTTTGTGAAGCATCATAAAACAGAACAGTTACAAAAACCTTAATATCTTTTCTGTTCCATTAAAATCCTTGGATATCAGAGGCTTATCACATTATTGGTATTATTTTACTAATTCAAATCATGTTGTAGAAGCAGTATTAGAGGAAAAAATGTTCCATGGAAATAGAAATTTATTCTACAAAGTGTTTTATGCATGTGCAAATTGAAACCCACTGTGTTAAGAGTTAACCACATTTGAGCATGACCATCAATTATTAGAGAAAACATTTTATGTGCATGCTTTCTTTCTAATATGGCTCTTTACAACTTTCCCAGTACAATACTTATCCGTGTCTGAAGTTGGGTCCCCTAAATCCATTCTTTTCATTGAAGTATGATGTCACTTCTGTTCCCACAGAAGGGATTAAAAGAATTGTTATCAGTATATTCTATGGAAGGAAAATTCTGTTTAAACTGCTGGGTGTGATGTGGGATACATATAATAAACAATTTAGTTTTTCTCACTGACACATTGGAGGACTGGAGATTTAATTAATGCTGAGCATTGCAGCAGAGCCAGATTGTGTGACAAATGTGTTTACATCAAAGACTGAAGCAAATCTCACAACATCATTGACGATGGATTGTCCCATATCATGATAGAGCTGAGAGGTGAGCCCTTAGCAATATACTCACATCTGAATAACAACATGGCTGAAAACAATACAGTTAATAATTTCAAGCTCTCAAAAACTTCATTTCAAAACATAACCACTGTGTGTGCCATGACTTTTATTTTTAATGTTAAATAATAAAGAATTAAGATGATACAACTTGGTTTTAAGGAATTTTTTGTATAAAATGTTAAGAATTGGAGAACCACTGTTCAACAATATGACTTATATAAAATGGGAATTAACATAAAACATTGCTGAAATTAGAAGCATCAAAATCAAGAATCCAGATACCTAATATTTTATATAGCAGAATTCACATATTTTGTATAAAAATGTTTAAGTACATGATGTGGGATTTCTTTCTGTATGCTACAAATAGGTTTTATTACCATTGATTATTTAAAAAGCTGTTTTGAACAATGGCTTAGTAGAATAAAACCAGGTGGGAAATTTGAACAGATATATATATAGAAAAAGTATGCAGAGTCACAGAAATGCCATGCAGCTGCCAAAGGAGAAAGATGCCAGCCAGAAACTTACTGGTAGGCCAGAGCCTCATGATGATTCACAGATTAATAAAAATGCATTAATTTAAGATAAAGTGTTAGCTAGAAATATGCCTAAGTTAGTGGCCAAACAGTATTGTAATTAGTATAGCTTCTGTGTAATTATTCACTTCTGGGCAGCCAGGAAATGAATGAACATTCTCCATCTACAAAATGGCACACAAACATGGAGCTGACGACATCCACATAAAAACTGCAAGAGTCTGGGAAGGAATTCTAGACACATACACACACACAAAATAAATAAATAAATAAATAATAAAAAAAGAAGTAAGCAGCCTCATTTTTTTTTAGATAGTCTTTGTGTGCTGGCAGGAAGCAGAGGCATGACTCCTCTAAGAGAAGGCTTCCTGACTCAGCATTAGCAGTGAAATCTGCTTGGCTTTTAAAAAATGGCAGCTTCCTGGTTTGTACTGATAGCATGAACTCTGGCTCTTTTGGGAGGTCCGGCATTTAAAAGAGTTTGTGAGTAGAGTGCTATAATGGCAACATAGACCCGCTGTGCCCTGTAACTGGAGCAGTGAGTATGTTTCGCAGAGCTGGAGGTGAACTTGTCTTCACGATGCTAGACTGGGTGGAGCAAACAGACAGGGCCACAGAGTTGGTCCTAGGAACACCTACACAGTATTAAAATAAAAAGATGTTCCTGGTCAGAAAAAGACTACAGATGTGCAATAAAGATAGATTCAGATGAAAAAGATCTCTAAATGGGCCACAGTGTTGAATAAATGTATGCATTTATTCAACTATCTACAGAGTGGAGATAGTTTTAAAAAGAAATAGTTTTACAGAGAGTTATAGATTAGAGGAGAAAAAATAAGTTATGTAGAGATAGAATATACACAGGTCTGAATTATATATGTTATTGTGTTTTCTTTGAATTTTTTGACTGTAAATGAGCTAAGTACAAAGATACATTTCATTGTACAGGCTGCTAAGCTAAGCCAACATATATATTTTAAATGTATCTTGACTTCTGAATTGAATTCGGTTCTAAGGATACGTTTCCTACAGAGGATAGAAAGCCATGCATTCTTTACTGGCTAACATTGTTTGTTCAAACAAGACCCCCTGAAGCAATGGCCCAGATGGTCCAACATCTATGACAGCTTCAGAAATGCTGGCTAAGATGGACCTACCACACAGAACAACCCATAAAAGACCTGCTTAGCAGCACCACAAATCAGTATGAAGAAGTCTAGAGAACAGTGTCAAAATTCCCTAAATGATTGTTTATGAATGTTTGTTTACATTTAAAACAGGATATTTTATAGAAATGAATGCTTTGCATTGGTATGAATATTAATTTATTGGTACAAATTTAAGATCAATTTTGTTATATGTATATTCTGCTTTTGATTAAGGTATTGTGTTTGTGAAGCTCATTTAAAATGTAATGTATAAGTTTGCATTCCTACCAGCAATGGATGAGTGTGCCCCTTACTCCACAACCTCTCCAGCAAAGGCTATCATTGGTGTTTTTGATTTTAGCCATTCTGACAGGTGTAAGATTGTATCTCAAAGTTGTTTTAAATTGCAATTTCCTGATCACCAAGGAGGATGAGCAAGACCTTAAGTGTCTTTTGGCCATTTGAATTTCTTCTGTTGAGAATTCTCTGTTCAGTTCAGTGCCCCATTTTTTAATTGGGTTAATTAGCTTTTTACAGTATAGTTTCTTGAGTTCTTTATATATTTTGGAGATCAGGCCTTTGTCTGTTGTAGGGTTGGTGAGGATCTTCTCCCCATCAGTGGGTTGCCTTTTTGTCTTAGTGACAGTGTCCTTTGCTTTACAGAAGCTTCTCAGTTTCAGGAGGTCCCATTTATTCAATGTTGTCCTTAAAGTCTGTGCTGCTTGGGATATATGTAGGAAGTGATCTCCCGTGCCCATATGTTGTAGAGTACTTCCTACTTTCACTTCTATCAGGTTCAGTGTGTTCAGCCTGATATTGAGGTCTTTAATCCATTTGGACTTAAGTTTTGTGCATGGCGATAGATATGGATCTACTTTCATTCTTCTACAGGTTGACAACCAGTTCTGCCAGCACCATTTGTTGAAGATGCTTTGTTTCTTCGGGGCTCGCAGGTGTCCAGGGAGATGTCCCCAGCTAGTACCTTGAGCAGCTGAGCAGAGGGAACCTGAAATGACCCTATCCTATAGCCATACTGATAAATATCTTACATATCACCTTAGAACCTTCATCTGGCAATGGATCGAGATAGAGACAGAGACCCAAATTGGAGCACCGGACTAAGCTCTTAAGACCCAAATGAGGAGTAGAAGGAGGGAGAACATGAGCAAGGAAGTCAGGTCCACGAGGGGTGCACCCACCCGCTGTGACAGTGGATCTGATCTATTAGGAGCTCATCAAGGCCAGCGGGACTGGGACTGAATAAGCATGGGATGAAACCAGATTCCCTGAACGTGGCGGACAATGAAGGCTGATGAGAAGCCAAGGACAATGGCACTAGGTTTCAATCCTAACACATGAACTGGCTGTGTGGGAGCCTAGCCTGTTTGGATGCTCACCTTCCTGTTCCTGGATAGAAGTGGGAGGACCTTGGACTTCCCGCAGGGCAGGGAACCTGGACTGCTCATCATTCTCGAGAGTGAGGGGTAATGGAGTGGGGGGGAGGGGGAGAGGGGTAGGAGAGTGGGGGAAGGGAGAGATTGTGGGAGGAGGGGGAGGGAAATGGGAAACGGGGAGGAGGTGGTAATTTTTCAAATAAATAAATAAATAAATGTATAATTAACAAATGTAGGTTAATAGATATCATCAATAATAGTCAAATTTGTAGTCATGTTAGTTCGGCTTTCTAGATTTACAGAGATATATTTCAGATGGATAGGTATTCTTCAAACCTTTAAAAGATTTACAGATTACAGCATTAAAAATAGTTTAAGAACGTACTTTTCTCAACAGTCAGACAAGTCTGCATCTGGAAACAGCAATTCCTTCAATAGGAAGATGGGCATCAAAGAGGTTATTTATGGAATTTTCTAGCCACTTGGACAAGAAATTATTCCTGCCTAGACTGCTTAACGGTATGTTGTTGTTTGAACTGGACATACAGGATCCACAGAGAAATGACTGCTGAACTTGCCCAAAGAAGGTGAGATGGTTTTTCGAGGTCCTTGCTTCATGAGAGAACTGCCAAACATTTTGTAGGACACAGAAGAAAATAACTGATGAGCATTGTCAGTATAAGGCATAAGAGATCTTAAATTTCCTGCTTCATGAAAAAGTCTGCCAGATACTATGGGCCTGTAGCCTAAAGATGGATGCCACAATGTTACAGAACAACTTTGGGTGACTTTTCCAGGCAGCAAGATGTCTCTGTCAATTCTACAGTTTTGGAAGTTGCTTACAATGCACTTCCTGATAACTTAAGTAATATTAGATCCTTCTGTGATCTTTGATGGAGTTGAAGAAAAGATAGTTATAGTTTTCCTTAGTTATGATAAAACAAAGTAATTATAAATATTGTAACTATAATTCTTGCTTTGAAGGTGAAGGCGTAAATCAAAAACAATCCCACACCAGTTTAGAATTATGATTAATAGAATGGATATTTATTTAAAGGGGAAAAAACTTACAGATCACCGTCCCAGATAACAGCCCTCTGCACAATCAGGAAAGAAGTCTAGTCGCCAGAAGCGGAGCAGGAAGTAAAAGAGAGCTAGAAGGGAAGTGGCCGCTTTTTTAAAGGGAGAGAGACCACGCCCCAACGGGCTGGTATCTCAGTGGCTATTGGCTGGAGGAGTGGAAGGACTTCCCGCAACATTGCTTGATAACTGTTTTGTGATAAGTAATTTTACTATGTTAAATTTAAAACCCTCCTTTTTATTTAGACAGAAAATGGGAGATGATGTGGGATTCCCCTCTGTATGCTATGAATATGTTTTATTACCATTGGTTATTAAAGAAGCTTTTTTTGCCAATGGCTTAGTAGAGTAAAGACAGGCAGAAAATCTGAACAGTTATATAGAGAGAAAGTAGGCAGAGTCAAAGAGATGCCACGTAGTTGTTGAAGGAGAAAAATGGCAATCACCAATCAGAACCTTACCAGTAGTTCAGAGCCTCATAGTGATTCTCAGATTAATAGAAATGTATTAATTTAAGATGTAAGAGTTAGCTAGAAATTTGCCTAAGCTAATGGCCAAACAGTATTGTAATTAATATAGTTTCTGTGTGATTACTTGAATCTGGGCAGCTGGGAAATGAGCGAGCAGTCACCACCTCCAGTAAGTTAATCACCTTAACCTCTAAATAACCTTCCATACCCCTTCCTTACACTTCTTTAATCAAGGCCTTTAATCTTTGATAGGCACTGAGAACCTCTGACTCATTCACTTGTACATTTCCCACATACTATAGAATAAACACAGTATTCAGTATACAGGATGAGTAAGACTCCACTTCACTCAATGCATTTAAAGATCTTAAATGAACTTTTATCTATAAACAGTTGGTTACCCTCATTGTTAGATATTATTAATACACACACACGTGTGTGCATGTATATAGTTTATACTCTTTTAGAGCAATTAAAATTAATAATTCTGATAAATGTATTTTAATGCTTCTTACTATTTTAATGCTCTAATATTTTTGAAGATTATAAAAGAGCAGAAACTATTATCAGTGGGAATCAATTGTCAAAGCATATGTGGACTTGTGAATTGATAGGGCATGTTAGGACTTGTGTACTAGCATATCATGTGTGGACTTGTGCATTGATAAGGCATGTATGGACTTGGGCACTGACCAATCATGTGTAGACTTGTGCACTGGCAAATCATCTGTGGACTTGGCATGGTAAAACATGTGGGGACTTGTGTGTTGGTAAACCATGTGTGGACTTGTACATTGGCAAAGGATGCATGGAGTTGTACACTGGCAAATCATGCATAGAGTTGTGCATTGGCAAATCATACATGGAGTTGTGCATTGTTAAAGCATGTATGTACCTGTGCATTGGTAAAGCATACATGAACTTGTGCAGGAGCAAAGCATGTGTGGACTTATGTATTGACAAAGCATGTGTGAAATTGTTCACAGGTGACCACAGCGTAAGTGGAGAAAAGAAGCCTGAGCAGAGTTTGGAAGACATGGGAGTCAAAGCTTTCTGAAGATTTTCCCCTACACCTATAGTCAAAACTTGTAGAAGATGATACTGTACACATCAAAGGTAGCATTGAGATGAAATTAATAGAAAATTCATTTAACATATTGTCTTATATTCTCATCAACATTTTATTTTTTGCATTTAGAGATATAGTCCTTAAACTATTGTATGTGGGTTATAACCATTTGTAGAATTTGCAAGACTTTCTCAACTTATATTATCATAATAATAACCTTATTAACATTTGATTTATTCATGAGTTTAAAATAAAGTAGGCAGCATAGAGCCTCCTATTTAATAACAGATCGATATACATTATGTGTTTTGCCTTTCTTAATAGGTTTCAGGTAATTTTTACATGTCAGAAATCCATTTCTTATAACAGTCTCATGATGTAATCAGTATGTAATTATTGCAATTTACAGATGTTATAACAGTATTGAGCTACATATCCTGGTTATATTAAATGATGGATAATTGATTCTGAGAATTAAAAAAAAATGAGCCTGCTGACATATTGCATTAACCAACTTCCACATAATGTTTGAAATAGTAAGGAAGATTAAAACATAATACACCGGGTAAAAGTGCAAATAATTCACAACTCTATAAATATGAGTAGTGCACAAACAATGATTGTATTCGAATGCAACGAAGAGAAGGTAAGAGGCAAAGAAGGTAGAAGCATTGCTTATGGAGTTCAATTTACAGTTATATACAAGTATACCTGTGTGACAAAAAACATACCTGAATGAATGAATAAGTGAATGAATTAATTTATTAATTAATAAACATGACAGGTAATATGACATCAATTAAGTATTACGCTATATATACGAGCCTAAAAACATAGTTATGACACTAAAGTGAAAATAAATTTAATTAAAACTAAATTAAATTAAAATGTACTGTTGTCAAATGACATATGTAAAGTACAGAGAGCAGAAGTTATAAATGAAATATTAGTGGAAACGAGGTTAGCATTTGTTGAATTATTTTTATTGACATTTGCCAAAGTAATTTCTATAGCAGTTCTGGACAGAATATACCCTATTTCTAAATCAAAAGCAGAAAACCAGTGAATAAAGCTAAAACTTATTCTAATTTTTACTAAAATTAACAATCATTAAAACTCGACTTTTACTCCAAATTCTATCTAACATTCATATTGATAACCAAATATATATTTTGAAATGATAGATTCTTATAACTTATAATCATATTTTAAATCATTAATAAAAACATTAGTTTTAATTATTTAAAAGACATTTGCTGCATGTAGTCCAAAAAAAGACACTAAACCTGTTGTGCTTATAGCTGAATTTGCTATGACTGAATTTGAATAAATCGAAAGCAAATGAATTTACAGTGTTTAGAGTGTTATCATGAATGTATTATTTATTTTATTTATTTATTAAAGATTTCTTTTTTTAATATTTATTTATTATGCATACAATATTCTCTCTGCATGTACACCTGAAAGTCAGAAGAGGGCACCAGATCTCATTACAGATGGTTGTGAGCCATCATGTGGTTGCTAGGAATTGAACTCAGGACCTTTGGAAGAGCAGGCAATGCTCTTAACCTCTGAGCCATCTCTCCCCTATTAAAGATTTCTGCCTCCTCCCCTTCACCGCCTCCCATTTCCCTCCCCCTCCCCCAATCAACTCCCCCTCCTTCATCAGCCTGAAGAGCAGTCAGGGTTCCCTGCCCTGTGGGAAGTCCAAGGACCTCCCACCTCCTTCCAGGTCTAGTAAGGTGAGCATCCAAACAGCCTAGGCTCCCACAAAGCCAGTACGTGCAGTAGGATCAAAATCCAGTGCCATTGCAATAAGAAGGTGAACTCAAAGAAAATCATGAATGTATTTTTGCAGAGTTCACTGTTAACTAAAGAAGCAGAAATAGTCAAGAAGCCAAATTATGCATGTATATTTATAAATTCAGAGTTTAGAACTAAATTTGTGTGAGGACCTTTTTATTTAATATATATTTAATTAAAGCATAATTACATCATTTTACCCTATTCCTAGCTCTAACCTCCCCCGTGTCTGCTTCCTCCAATGTCACCTGTGTTCATTTTCCCTCTCAAAGTAGGCTTATTATTATTATTGTTATTATTATTAATGTGTATGTGCGCACATAAGCACATGAATACATAAATACAACCTGCTGAGTCAGTTTTTCCTGTTTGTGTGTATGTGATTTCTGGGCTGAATACTCTGTGTTGGATAACCAACTCATCACTCAAGAGTCAAACTCTTTGTTCTTCTCTCTGCAGTCATTTGTTAACTATAATTTTTATTTTCCCCCACTAATTGTTTCTATTTTAATTTTGCTCAAATTTCAGTCAAATTGGTCTGCATTAACTGGCCTCTTGAAGGTGATAGGAAAATGTGATACCACAACATAAAAGAAAGGATTTTAGGAGTCAGGAGCTGTATAGTTGGCATTTGAGGGGAGGGAGTGCCAACCAGCTTCCAAATAAAGATGACAAGGAAACTTATTACTAATTATGAATGATTGGCCTTAGCTCAGCCTATTCCACTTGCTCTTCTAACTTAACCTGTTTCTATTTGTCTACATTTTACCTCAGGAGTGTTTACTTTTCTGCTTTCCCTGTGTCTGACTGGCTGGCCCTTGGTGTCTCCCTGTCATTTCCTTTTCTTTCTACCCTATTCCTAAATTCCTCATCCTACTTACTCACCTGCCTGGAAGTGCTGCCTATATGTCCTTCTTTGCTGTTGGCTGTTCAACTTTTTATTAGATCAATCAGGTGCTGTAGGCAGACAAGATAAAATAGTAACACATTTTTACATAGTTAAACAAAGGCAACACATCTTTACAAAATTAAACAAATATTCTGCAACAGAAATAAATGTAACACATCTTTACATGGGTAGACAAATTCAAAATATTTTTTCATAATAAAACAAATATTTCACAACAGAGTTGTTGTCTTTTACCAAGAACACAGCTGTCTGCTGAGGTTAAAATGAGGATTCTCACTAGCCTAGACATTTGTCTCCTTGGGGTCATATTTAAATTCACATTTCCTATTGAAGGTGGCTGTTGTATGGGTTGAACACTACCAGTGTCTCTATGTATATTCCTACCCAAGTAGAGGTTGTTGTATATCTTAAAGATTTAAATTGGATTATTCCTAAGAAAGGATTTTTTCAGACTTATTTGATATTATTATGTATATGGATGTTCTTCTTGCTTATGTGTCTGTATACTATATGTATTCCTGGTTCCCAGAAAAGTCTCAAAAGAAGGTATTGGATCCCCTGGAACTTGAATTATGGATGGTTGTAAATTTCAATATGGGTTCTGGAAACCAAACTTGGGTCCTTTGCAAGAGTAGCTTTTACCTATTTACCTATTGAGCCATCTTTCCATTTCTGAAATACAAGGATTTAACTTAACTTCCCCTTGAAACATTTTTATTGACTTCAATTGCAGTAATACAGTAAATACTGTAGGATGTAAAAAGTGGAGTGGAATTTGTCTTGATATCTTTTAGAATTAGTAGGTGAATACTCAAAGAATACTTTCTCTATTATGGTACAGAAATACAAGTAAAAATTATGAGAAACTTGTGAAGATATCAAGAATGCTTGGAGAGATATATACAAAATGTATATGGGTTAAATCAATGTACATGAGTAGTAACTGGACAGAAAACAGAAATGATGGCATCTTTGAGCAATGCAACGAAGGAGAACTTGAAAATAGAAAAATCACAAGCTCTCTGACAGTACTGAGCTAAACGGACACTACTTTGTTTTTGGGACAGGGACACACTATGTAGGTCTGGCCGACCTAGAAATAATTATATAGGACAGACTGACCTAAAACTTACAGAGATTTGACTGGCTCTGCCTCCAGAGTTCGGGGATTAAGGGCTTGTGTTCATGCCTGGCTCAAATAAATCATATTTTTAATAATCCAGTACCAAGTATTGACAGCAATTTGTAGGCCACTATTCCTAAATGTCTTTAAATATTTTAACACATTTGTAACTATTACAACTCTATAAAAAGATGTCTTGTGTCTTTACACGAGCTTTAGACCTCTGTGTAATTCTCCTTAGTCTCAGAGCTGCAATATTAAAAAAAAAAAAAAACTGATATCTACCTTTCTCAGCTGCAAATGCTCAACTACTCCAGTCTCTGTCCTCTGGCTCAGTCTGTGGCTTTGCTGATGACAGTTTGGCATGCGAGCGTAATAAAGCACTTTTAAGCTTTCTTTTAAATATCACTCTATAAGTATGTGTTGGTTCTTTATAGATTATTTAGCTCTGTGTTTAAAAGCATGGGAGCAATCTTTGTTGCCATTTATGGAATCCAGCAACTGTGTGTCATTGCTCTTCATAACTGTTATACCTACGTTGCCTGTTTTGTTCCATTGTGAAGTTCTGTTCCTTCCCCTGATGGCTATCTATTTCTTATGAAACTGCATGTATTTCACTTTAAGGAATAATTATAGTCTTATTAAGTGGGTTCACTTGATCTATTTCTGTAACTATGTTCGTTTTGCTTGGAAATTATGGTTCAAACTCAGCAAAATTTCAAAAACCAAACATACATACAGACACATATACATATATCATATTTGTATGTTAAATGGTTGCTTATAAAATATTTTTGTAATTGCTAAATCCTGTAAATTTGCTATTCATCATTAGGCTAAAAATGCTTTTAATTACTCATCATGTTGTTAAAGTCCTACATGATTTCTCCTTTGTATGGTAAAGCATGTCCCTTGAAATCTTATAAGTCCTGCTGATATTCAAGCTTCTATTTCAAAATAAATGTATAATATTAAAAAAGAATGCAACCCAGACTGAATCTCAGCAATTTAGAATTAACTGTTGACTTTTAAGACATGAATTCATTTATGTAAAACCTATGTTATTTTATGCTCCACTTTATATTAGTTGCCTTTTTATAGTTATGAAACACACTTTTTAACGTGTGTTTGAAGCTGTGCATTCACCACATGTAGGAAGTGACTTTCTAATATAACCTTGGAATCACAACCATGTATGAAAGCAGAGAGTACTCTGGTGGAATGCTACCTATAGTGATTGTAAGTCTTTAGTATTTAAAGATGGGTCTAAAGTTTTTAAGCTGTGCTAAAATCAATTAAAGCTAATGCTGATCAACAAAAATGTAACCAAGCAGAGCAAAGTGACAGCAGTGTTTGAAGAATCCTTTGAGAGATTGGACAATAAGTCAGAGTTGATTTATGATGAAAATGCCAATTAAATTCCAACAAAGTTGGGAATAAATTATAAAACTGGAATGAAAACTTCTGATACTAACTTTCATTGCATGCAGGCATTAGATTTCTAGTATTTAAAATCGATATCTACATCCTCCTTTTTTACTGCTGAAGTTTAACATTAAATACTATTATAATTCTTAACATTCTTGCTGCAAATATTAAAATTTTGGAACAGTGATTACAATTGAGGTAAGTTTTGTTTGTTCGAGGAATGCTGGAATAATATGTCTGCTATATTGACATACATGAGCAGAGAGGTGACCTTGCTCCACAGTAGGTGCAAAGAGAAACTCGACAAAATCCACCCATCTTGTTATCTCCTTTCCCATGGGCGTAAATAGTAACTAACATGCCACTACTTTACTATGTAAGAATATGGTATGTTTAAGAATTAATAAGTGTAGATGGATGGCTTAAACATTACAGGAACTTACTGCTCTTGCAGAGGTCCCAGGCTCTGTCCACAGAACCAACATCACAGGGCTCACAACACTTCTGTGGGTATATGCACACACACTGTGCTCATAAATCCTAAGAAATTTGCAACAAGAGACAGTGGGTTCAATATTTCATTGTTGTTAATAGTATTTAATTAAAATATTATAATACTATCAATAATACTATGAAAAGACACAAATTTTTAAAAGAATTTCTAACTTACTTTAGTTTCTCAGAACACTTTGGATTTCTTTGTTAGAATGTAAGCAACTTACTTTCAATGTATCATTTTAAATAACTATTATTTTAATTAATATTCAATTATTTAAAGTTTACTTTATAAAATATATCCACTTAAATATTTTGTATCTCTATATTTTATTTTATTTTATAACATACAAAAATGCTTTATTTCTCCAAATCAACAGTTAGAATAATAAAAGAGTTATACAGGAAAATATAATTTTATGAAATATTAATTCCATAATAATTCAATATTACCAAGAATTTCATATACTTTAAAAATGAAGTTAATATTCTGTACTTAGAACCATATAATTATCTTTCAAAAGACCAAACACTCTAAATGAGTTAAGAAAATACCTAAAAATAATGCTGACTTGGTATAAGCAATAACTTTAAATACCACATTAATAAAAACATTATTTATTATACTTAGTATTTTTAGTTATTATCTAGGGAGATGATAAGAAATAATTATTACACCTGAATATAATCATTAAACACATGTACATGAGTGTATGTGAATATTCATATATTTACATTTTGTTTCTCTTTAACACATTTAAATATTTCAAATGTCTCTACATATTTATTCTGTATATTGCTCATTAAGCATTTGAGCCTACATAATTGTCCAAAAAATTACTTATACCAAATCCCTCTTTCTATATAGACACACACTGTTTCTGTTTCTCTGCAAAGTTTGGATTAATAGAGTCAATGAGCACTATGTTAATTAAGACATATTGATAAGACATATTGATAAGGACTCTCACTTCACATCACTTTCAAAGTCTAAATGGATTTTTAGCATCTCTCTGTTTCTCAATAAGACATGATGCTGGCAAGAAAATAAATACCACTTTTCTCCAATGTATACTCAGATATTTCCTTTCATCTTGAACAATCTGTCCACTTTCTGTTTTAGAAAAAAAGCAGTCTTCAACAGAAATTAAACATTAAATTGTTATTATGTATAGTAATCAGATTTTCTTTCTTTCTTTATTTATTAAAAATTTCCACCTCCTCCCATTTCCCTCCCACTGCCCACACTCCTTCTCCCTCTCCATTCCTAAGAGAAGTCAGGGTTTCCTGCCCTGTGGGAAGTCCAAGGTCCTCCCTTCTCCATCAAGGTCTAGGAAGGTGAGAATCCAAACAGACTAGTCTCCCACAAGGCCAGTCCATGCAGTAGAATCAAAACTCAGTGCCATTGTCCTTGGCTTCTCAGTCAGTCCTCATTGTCAGTCACATTCAGAGAGTCCAGTTTGATCACATGCTCCATCAGAACCAGTCCAGCTGGCCTTGGTGAGCTCTCATTAGAACAGTCCCATTGTCTCAGTGGGTGGACACACCCCTTGAGGCCCTGACTTCCTTGCAAAGGACACTGTCATTAAGACAAAAAGGCAACCTACTGAACGGGAGAAGATCTTCACCAACCCCGCATCAGACAAAGGTCTGATCTCCAAAATATATAAAGAACTCAGGAACTAGACATTAAAACTCCAATTAACCCAATTAAAAAGTGGGGTACTGAACTGAACAGAGAATTGTGGTGTTAAGAGCAGCGGGGTTGCGTCCCTGGCACCCGGCCGTCCACATGGCTAGCTTATGCCCCAAAATAATTACACGGAAACTGTATTCTCTTAAACACTGCCTGACCCATTAGTTCCAGCCTCTTATTGGCTACCTTTTACATATTGTTCTAACCCATTTCTAATATTCTGTGTAGCCCACGAGGTGGCTTACCAAGGAGGATCTTAACCTGAGTCTGTCTGGAGTGGGAGAATCATGGCGACTCCCTGACTCAGCTTCTTTTTCCCAGCATTCTGTTCTGTTTACTCCACCCACCTAAGGGTTGGCCTATCAAATGGGCCTAGGCAGTTTCTTTATTAATAAGAAATCACTCCCACATCATTTCCCCTTTTTCTGTTTAAACAAAAAAGAAGGCTTTCATTTTAACATAGTAAAATTACATATAGCAAAACAGTTATCAAGCAAGAATTAAAGTTACAATATTTATATCTTTTTTATCTTTTATCATAACTAAGGAAAACGATAACTATCTATCCATTCTTCAACTCCATCAAAGACTCCAGAAGGATATAATATTACCTAAGCAAACAAGAAATCCAAAACTCTAGAAATGACAGAGACATCTCGCTGCCTAGACAGTCACCCAAAGTTCCTCTGTACCATTGGGGCATCTATCTTCAGCCTTCAGGCCCATAGTTTCCAGCAGACATTTTCATCAAGCAGGAAATTCCAAAGACAGTTTAGTCACTTTCTGCTGTGTCCTGCAGAATGTCTCGTAGACTCTTTCATGAGTCAGGAACCCCAAAAGACCATCTCACCTTTTGGCAAGTTCAGCAGTCCTTTCTCTGAGGGTTCTTTGTGTCCAGTTTATGCATCAGTCCAGGCAAGAGCAGTTTCTTGCCCAAATGGCTATCAAACTCCATAAGGATCCTCTTCGATGCCCATCTTCCTCTCGAAGTAGATTGGTGCTGCCAGGAGCAGACGTGTCTCATTGTCATGAAAAGCCCTAAGTTATTAAAACATTTAAAATGCCATATTCTGCAGTCTTTGAAAGATATGAAGAATGCCCATCTAACTGAAATATATCTCTATATATCTAGAAAATCTAACTAACATGACTACAAGCTTGACTATTATTGATGATTATCCATTAGCAACCTATATTTCCTAATTATACATTACATTTTAAAATGAACTACACAATCACAATACCTTATATAAGAGCAGAAATACTTATACATATAACAAAATTGACCTTAAAATCCACATCAATGCAAATTATTCATATCTATATCATATCTCCCTTTAAATGTAAAAGAACGTTTATAAACCATATTTGGGAACATGGGCACAGTTTTTTCTCTCCAAACTGCTTCCTGCTGAATGGGGGCGCTGTTAATCAGGTCTTTTATGGGATAACCTGTCTGCTAGGTTCATCTCAGTTGGCAGTTGAGTGAAGTAATTTTTTGAGGGTGTTCACAGCAGCCTTTCAGGAGGACGTGGTCTATCATACCAAATTGGAATAGAAGAAATCCATAGAGTCTCATCCTCTGTGAAAACAAAAGAAGGACTTTTCCAAAGCATTATAACCTTAGATCCAAATTCTGAAGTCAAGATACCTTTAGAATATATGTGCAGGTTCAGCTTAGCAGCCCATATAATGAAATGTCTCTCTGTACTTAGCTCCTTCACAGTCAAAAATTTTAAGGAAAACACAATAATACAAAGAATCCAGACGCTCTGTGAATTTTCCATTTTTACGTGGCTTATTTTTACTCTATCACTTTACTTTATTCTGACTCTTTAGAGACTTTACCCTTTTTTTATGGGCATTAACTTTATTCTCTCTATTTTTTTCTCTCTCTCAAGCCTACGTACACTCATCCAACATTGTGACCCATTTAGTGATCTGTTTGAATCTGTTTTATTGTGAATCTGTAATTTTTTTACTATCCAGGAGCATTTCTTAAAATGTTAAGCAGTTCTTAAAAACTTAAGTTGCACCATGTACAGGTAACACGGTACCGCTTATATCCTGCACAGTCTAAACTTTAACTACGCTGTTATCACAGTAATTACGGTAGTTCCTGCTTGAGACCAGCTCAGTTCAGCATGGTGGAGCTGATCCACTCCTGCCTCAGAGCTATTTGGTGCCCCTGAGCCACACACAGTTCCAGGCACACAGCGAGCATATTTGCCATCAAGCAAGCCGTAGCACTTTACTCCAAATGCACCATTCAAAAGCTCTGTCTCCCTCAGGAGCCAGGCAGAGATCGCAATAACTGCACAGCCCAGAAAGCCATTGTTGGTGGAAATGCAAACTTGTGCAACCACTTTGGTTTTCTTTATTTTAATACTCATTTTTAAAAAATCTTGAGATTTCAGTCCGGTGCTCCAATGTGGGTCTCTGTCTCTGTCTCCTTTCATCGCCTGATGAAGGTTAATATTCTGGAGGATGCCTATATGTTTTTCTTTGGGTTCTCCTTATTTAGCTTCTCTAAGAACCCGAATTATAGGTTCAATGTCCTTTATTTATGGCTAGAAACCAAATATGAGTGAGATCCCATGTTCCTCTTTTTGGGTCTGGCTTACCTCAGTCAGGATAGTGTTTTCTATTTCCATCCATTTGCCTGCAAACTTCAAAAAGTCCTTGGTTTTTTTACTGCTGAGTAGTACTAATATGTATATATTCCATACTTTCTTCATCCATTCTTCGATTGAAGAGCATCTAGGTTGTTTCCAGGTTCTGGCTATTACAAACAATGCTGCTATGAATATAGTAGAGCATATACTTTTGTTGTATGATAAGGCCTCTCTTGGGTATATTCCCAAGAGTGGTATTGCTGGTCCAAAGCAGGAGCAGAAGGAGAGAGAGCACGAGCAAGCAACTCAGGACTGCGAGGGATACACCCACACACTGAGACAATGGGGATGTTCTATCAGGAACTCACCAAGGCCAGCTGGCCTGGGTCTGAAAAAGCCTGGGTTAAAACCGGTCTCACTGAACATAGCGGACAATGAGGACTACTGAGAACTCAAGAACAATGACAATGAGTTTTTGTTCCTGCTGCACGTATTGGCTTTGTGGGAGCCTAGGCAGTTTGGATGCTCACCTTACTAGACCTGGAAGGAGGTGGGTGGTCCTTGGACTTCCCACAGGGCAGGGAACCCTGATTGCTCTTTGGGCTGATGAGGGAGGGGGACTTGATTGGGGGAGGGAGAGGGAAATGGGAGGTGGCTGTGGGGAAGAGACAGAAATCATTAATAAATAAATAAATAAATAAATAAATAAACAAATAAACAAATAAATAAATATCTTCCTGGTCCTTTGGTAGCAAGTTTTAACTGTCAAAAAATAAACTGGGATATTTTCTTCATTAATGTAGCTTTACATAGTCAAACATGGGTGGAAGAAGGAAATACCTGAGGATATCATCTAACTTAGTTTATAATGAGATCAAAGTTTTGGATAGGAACATATTTCCAGCACATTTCTTTGCAGGCAATATAGCTGAGCTATTAAATCCAGCATATCTTAAAAGTCCATGGCTAATGGGCCCTGATGGACCCTCCCTTTGTTACCATAGCCTTAGAGGATTTGTAATGCCTAGTACTAGATGTGATATCATGCTGAATGTATTTATTATTTTCTCAGAGGCATTAGATAAGTATCATAGTCTGTTACTAGTCTAATTTTCCAGAATATTACACAGTGCTGGTTATTTTGTAAAAGTCTTAAACATTGCACTAGAATTAGTGATAGGATGTTGGATTGGAATTGGTGTTCCCTGACAGACAGAAATATCTATTTAGAGACATGACAAACTATGCCCATTCCTATATTCTAAGTGCCAGTCTCGGTGACACTATAAATTCTGTTACCATTTTCGTATTGCAGACTTTCAGTGCATCAGATGCCCTGCTGACAATTGTGTTTATAAGTAATGCAGGTCACGGTAAATTTCAGTTGGATGAGGAACTTGGAAGAGACTATCAAAGATGGCTAATTGTGTGTCAGTTATATTGTTCTTGGTTCAGAGGAGAGGTGAAGGCACAGACTGGAAAACAAATGGTTTAAATTACTCAGTGATCTCTTTGTTACTTCACATATGTCAGGTGGCCTCTCAGAGTACCATTTTACCCTCCAAACAATACAAATTTTAATATGAGTTGAACCAGTAACTTGAAATGTATATTGTATTCATTGTGTTTTATTAAATATGAACACATTCTTAAATGACACAACCATGTGGAAAGATTCAGTGAAGTACATAGTTCTCCTGAAATGAGTATTATAGATTTCTTAATGCACCAAGGAAATGATATTATTTTAGCTTATATATTTTAATGAGATGCCCAAGTTATTAAAATGCATTTGATTCTGAAGGTATTAAAAACCAACAAAATATCCTGCATTTAATTATTCTCTTACTATTAGCATGTATACACAAACACATAGGCAAATGCATTGCTGAAAGTCCACAAGAATAGTGTTTCAGTTTTTAATAAAGGCATTGAGAAAACACATACACACACACACACACACACGTGCACCCACTCATGGAAAAAAAATGAAACAAAGCAAGACAAAAGCATTACATACTAGATTTCAGGCACATAGCTAAGGTTTTTTTTCTCTAAATCTGATCTACCAGATTTTCTACACTATTCAAGTTTATTCAGGGCATGTATGTGTGTGGACAGCCGTGTATATTAGCATCTATGGAAGTCAGAGGACAATCCATGAGAGCTGATGCTCTTCTTCCACCTTGTGGCCTCAACGCAGTTCCATCAGCTATTTGGCATACTTTCACTGAAGTGTTCTTTTTTTCTGAAATGAGTTAGAATTCTCAGTTCTAGAAAGTTGCAGAAGGCAAGGAAACCTGAAATTCTCCAGTTTTAAAAAGATATTTAGCAGGATGTAGGTTCTAAGCTGTGATTGGACATAGGACAGGGTGTCTTCTGGCAGTAAGAATGAGCCAGTTCAGTATAAATACCCATTTATAACATAGTATTCTTCAATTGCTTGATTTTGACATTTTTCTGTCAGTAACACCTTGAGATTGCATTGCAGTCTCCACATGCCCAGTCAGTCAGAGCTTTCCCACTTGTCATGAATTATCCGCTACTGAACAAGTGTGTACATTTATTAATAGGCTCGGGTCATCAGTCTTATCCATTTTTCTATATACCAGATTGAAGGAAAACATATGTACCTTCTCATACCTGGAAACTAAAACCAAGTCCTGTATTAACCAAATCATACCCTAATATTTAAAAGTAACTCAGTTTCTATGATATCATACGAACACTATGACAAAATACCCGATACATATAACAGACAAGAGAGAAAGATTTATTTGGGACATGGTTTCCCATCTTGGTTCTATTTAACCCTTTGAGCGTTTAGTGATCTGAATTCTATTACCAGAAGTGTAGAGTAGAGTAAAAGAAAACACAAGATTCCACTTTCAAAAAGAAGTCCAGGCATAGTGGTGCATCCCTTTAATTCCAGTTCTTGGCAGGCAGCAGCACAAAGAGGCAGGCAGATCTTTGTGAATTCAAGGTCAACAAAGCCCAAACAGTTTCAGGACAGCCAGAACTACAGAGTGAGTTCATCTAAAGAAAAAGTAAGCAAACAAACAACAAAGGAACACCATCAAAAACATATTCCATTATCCCATTAAAGGTCACATCCAGTGACCCCACATGTTAGAGAGCCCTCCATTACAAATTGCTGCCAGCAGCTTGAACTTGAGCACTGAGGTTTGGTGGGCATTTATCATCTAAACCATAACAAAATCTGAAATGTCTTTACCTCGTATTTGATTAAATCTGAAAACCTCTAAATACATTCAGCCTAAAACTGATTAACAGGCCATCACTTCTTAAAGTTTAACATGTGAGCAAATCCACTATGAATCCTGTTAAAATGAAAATTCTTATCCTGTAGGTGTCGGTGGTTCTGAGACACTACATTTCCAGTCAATCAGTTCCAAGAGAATGCTGCTAATAGACTCACACACACACGAAAACAACAACAACAACAACAAAAATGCTGAGAAGCAATAACTACCCTGACGGATCTTATCCAAACATTTTGTTCTTTAAAATAATCACTGGAGAAAGTATCCTATCATGTGAAAGACTCTACAAAGACAAGCAAAAGGTAATTTTCTTCTCCAGAAATTTAATTTTGACAAGAACAGTATTTCTTAGCAATTTACACAGGTAGAGTACTGTCTAGTAAATTCTTATGACTATCCTTGATTTATAGTCAGAGGAATAGAACAAGAATTATGCCCTAGTAATTTACACTGATAGAGTAATTTCTAACAAATTCTTTGGGCTTTCCTTGACTGACAGACACATAGAGAAATAAGAATGAGTTAGAGTTATAGACTTGGACTATGATGTCTCCCTCTGTGTTCCTTTTGTGTGCAACTGAGAATAACCCTTCTGCACAGTGACTACTACAGCAGTCAAAGTAAGTGATGTCTCAAAATTCAGCACTTTCCGAAACATGTGCTGTTAATTTTGGTCATCAAGCATAGTTTCTAAATCATACTGTATCTGTATGAATACAAAATAATAAATATGTATTATACATCTTTTCTTGAAACCAGTCACATGTGGGCCTGGTGTACATGACTTAACTTCTGTCTTTACTTTATTACTTACTATTTCTTTCAAACATTTTGACAGCCACTGCTACATCCCAGGCACCAAGGATATAAAACAGACTGAGATGTGTTATCAGCCCTCTGGTATCTCATAACCTGCTTTCCAGATACATGTTGTCCTGTACCAGCTTACTGCGTGGAACAAGGACCACTTTAATTTTACCAGGGCCCTGTATCTCAGCTCCCAGGGATTCCATTCTTTTTTATGAAAACCATCTTGAGTGTTAACACTCGAACCTTGAATATTTTCACCACCTGGATCATGTTCCCTTCTTTATCAGCAGGTTGAATGCAGGGTTCATGAATTTTGACTTACGTTGAATTCACACTTCAATATCAAATTTCTACTTTAAGCCATTCTTGGGTGAGAGACTTGGAGACTAATAAGGTTCGATCTTTGCTATTCCGGACCTTCTATCTCCAGGTATTTCTAACAGAGCTAAACATGAAATGCCAAAGTGAAACGTAAAGTGGAATGCCACCTCGTTTAAATGCTGTCCCAGGTCAATATTCTAAGATCTGACGTTGGAGAGTAAGCTGTAGCTCTGTCACCTCTCCTTTCTTCTCCCCTCTTCTCCCCTTCTCTCCCCCCTTTTCTCTCTTTGTCTATATATACATAAATATAGAAAAATATAGGTAGATCTAGATAGACAAATATTGATAGGTAATTTATATCTGTCCTTTTATCTCTTCTTCCATATATTTTTCAGAACACTTGGTAAAATATCCCATTTTCCAACTATATGCAGCATCCTAAAGTTAATCATTCAGAGTGTCTGAATCCTCATGGCTATCAGGATTACAATATAAGTATGTAAGCAGAGCAAGATATGGATAAAATAAGGTAGACTGGAGAATTTTAATCCTAATTTTTAGAAAACTTCTTACATGAATTTGGTGACTTCTCTTATATAAAAATCATTGTCTTTCTCGTATTCATATATTTTACAATATATATTTACATTGGTTATATGAATATTTTGTAGGCCTCATTGCATCTTGATATAGTCCATCAAATATTGTAGGGTGAGATGGAAAATCTCTTAATTACTAGGGAGAATGTATCTCATGCTTATTGAGCAAGTTGAAAAATTTCCAAAAAATGTCCAATGAATATTCAGACAAATAAATAGACTTTAAAGGTAAGAAGAATGAACAATATTTAAGCTCTCTTCAAAGTTTAGCTTATTTGTATTTTCTCTTGAGTTTTTTTTTAAATTAATTTCTTCATAAAATACTTCCTTGCTTACAGATGATTTGGGGTTTTAGTCAAAAAAGGAATAAAATAATAAAAAATAAGTCTTACATTTTCTATTTCATTTTCGTATTACCAAATTTCATATTTTTTAATATTGTTCTGGGCTTTCTGTCCAATAAACAAGTATCTGAAGTGGATAGGTTATTTTACTGTCAGTTATAGTCTTACCAAAACTTTATTATAAATAATTTTCCCTTTCTTGTCTTCTTTCTTGAGTAAACATGACATAAACCATTTTCACAAGAGTCTTTCCAAGAGAAATTAAGGTCAGTGAAAGGCCAAATTGAAAGATGACCAATTTAGAAGGAGGTGAGATGCATTTCTTATTTGCACCAGGAAGGATTTCTTTTAGTAAATATTTCCAGAGTATTGGAAATCACACTGCTAAGTGTTTATGTATAGCACGATGAAAATTTATCTTTAACCCAGTACTCTGATTTCTATTATGATATAATGTATTGATGAATATATTCAATTTCATCTGTTTGTTTTATATTATTTGGAGAAGTCTAAATGGTCTATACAGAATTTGAAAAGAAACTGACATGTAAGAATAGGTATGGGTGATTAAACTTCTTAGAAGATAACTTTCACTGGCAATGTGATAATTAGATTATGTAGTAAAGTGATGTCACATAAACAAGAACTCTAATTACCACAGAACAGAGCTTCCCTCCCCAATGTTATCATTCTCTTGTAGTCACTGGGATGTGAAATTTAGTCTCTATTGATTGAGGTAATTTCTTAACATAGCACGTTCTCCTATTGTTGCATACAGTAAGTTTTCTCCTAATGTTTTCTCTGGTTGATTGCTACTGGAACACCTTAAGACCAGATCTCAACATTTTATGTGACTTACTATCTTCCTATACAGCCTTTTCCTTATCCATTTACTTAACTGTTTGGTTTGCCAAAACTTTGTGTTGTATATGTGTTCTTCCATTCTCTCACAATCATCCCAAATATTTGTAGTAAGTATTCACTATATTTACTATAAATAAATGTTGCCACTTACACAGAGATGCCACATATCTAAAGGCATTTTATATACATTCTGTTTAACATTATGGACTTGCATCAATTATTTTAAACCTATATTACTATCAGGTGATTCTAAATTATATATTCTAAAGCTTACAAGCATTGTGTATAGGATTAAATTTAAGAGCCCATACCGAAGAACAGGTTTTACTGGACCTGCATCTTCTTCATTCAACTAAACAATTTTTTTTATTAAAGATTTCTATCTCTTCCCCACCTCCACCTCCCCTTTCCCTCCCCCTCCCCTAATCAAGTCCCCTTCCCTCGTAAGCCCAGTTTGAGTTAAGAATTTGTTTAGTCCTGAGCAAGGAACTCAGGACTAAACAAATTCTTAACTCAAGCTAAAATATGCTCATTTTCTTTTCTTTTTTTTATTTTTTTATTGAAAAAAAAAAAAAACCCTGCTTCCTCCCAGCCTCCCATTTCCCTCCCCCTCCTCCCACCTCTCTCCCCCTCCCCCCACTCCTCTCCTCCTCCCTCTCCAGTCTGAAGAGCAGTCAGGGTTCCCTGCCCTGTGGAAAGTCCAGGGTCTTCTCCCCTCCATCCAGGTCTAGGAAGGTGAACATCCAAACTGGCTAGGCTCCCACAAAGCCAGAACATGAAGTAGGAACAAAACCCCATGCCATTGTCCTTGGCTTCTCATCAGCCCTCATTGTCTGCCATGTTCAGAGAGTCTGGTTTTATCCCATGCTTTTTCAGTCACAGTCCAGCTGCCCTTGGTTAGCTCCCAATAGATCAGCCCCACTGTCTCGGTGGATGGGTGCACCTCTCGTGGTCCTGACTTCCATGCTCATGTTCTCCCTCTTTTCTGCTCCTCATTGGGACTTTGGGAGCTTAATCCAATGTTCCAGTGTGGGTCTCTGTCTCTATCTCCATCCATCGCTAGATGAAGGTTCTATGGTCATTTTCTTACAAATACCATGGGGTTCTTGTATTTACTTCTTATTCCCATCCATTTATCATTTTGTCAATTTTTGCAATGTTTATAAGTGCAGAATTATTCCTATATGCCCCAAGAAAGCTTGTATTGATACCAGATTATAAACTGATTCTCCTCTTTTACTGTAAATCTATGTGCCTACATTGTATTATGAGCATATTTAATATGTGCCTCACTTAGGTGAGTAACTACTCTCTACAGAGTAGACACATAGATAATTTTTTTGAATTTTAAATGAATTCATAATATAATTGTATTACCTACAGGAAACTGATTTTATGGTAATACCCCTATATTCACATTATTTGGGATTTCCTTTATTCAGCCTTAATTTTCACCAAACTAAAAAAAACATTTTCTGGGAAACTTCACTGGCTTATGTTCTAGTAAAATATTATACACATAAGATTCTATGGAGCACAGGATATTTTGAGAACAAACAGAGACACATAGTATATTAGAATAGAGTTAGGTCAACAATTATATGTTACAGTTCCCAGAACAGGAAGGAAATGGATCATTTCTGAGAGAGAGAGAGAGAGAGAGAGAGAGAGAGAGAGAGAGAGAGAATACACAAACTAAGAATCTTTTTCTTATATATTGTATAAATTTTTGTTAAATGTCTTCCTTTTCTATAATAAGATCCATAAGACAAATTAAATGTGCTCACTGGGTTTATATTCAGCCAAACCATTAAGAACAGATACTTTCCATACAGGGAACATGGATTTGGCTCACAGCATCCTAACCAGTTGGTTCACAACATTTGTGACTCAAGCTCAAAGAATTTGACTATACTGAACCTGCACACGCCTAGGCATGCCAGTAGTCAGTCATAGAATAAGGGAGAGCTCATGTGCACATACTTCTCACCCCAAAAATTAACCATTGATAGATACCAAGGGAAAGATAATTGTTGTGAGAGTATGTTTATTTGTTCCCTGCTGCTCAGCCCCAAAATCACCACACAGAAACTGTATCAATTAAATAACTGCGTGGAACATTAGCTCTAGCTTCTTATTGGCTAACTCTTACATCTTAATTTATCCCATTTCTATCAATTTGTGTATCATCATGAGGTTGTGGCTTACCATGTAAAGTTCCAGCATCTGTTTTTGGCAGGGCTACATGTCTTCCCTCTGCCTCTGCCTCTGCCTCTGCCTCTGCCTTCTTTCTCCCAGAATTCAGTTTCATTTTCCCTGCCTATTTCTGTTCTGCCCTGATCTGCTATAGCCTCAAAGCAGTTTCTTTATTCATTAACCAATAAAAACAGCACATAGAAAGAAGGACATCCCACAGCATTTCCCCTTTTCTGTTTAAATAAAAAGAAAGGTAAATTACAGATGTGGGAAGAACTTTGGGTGACTGTTCAGGTAACGAGTTGTCTCTTAGGTAATATTATATCTTTCTGGGGTCTTTGATGGAGTTGAAGAATAGATAGTTACAATTATAGTTTCTTTAGTTATGATAAAAGATAAAGTAAATATAAATATTGTAACTGTTTCTTGCTATATACAGGTTATGTTATATGTAATTTTTCTGGATAAAATTAAAACCATCCTTTTTATTCACACAAAAAAGGGAGGTGATGTGGGATTGCCCTCTGTATGCTGTGAAAACCATTGGTTAATAAAGAAACTGGCTTTTCTGATAGGGTAGAACAGAGCCAGGTGGGGAAAACTAAACTGAATGCTGGGAAAGCGAAGGTGGAGTCAGAGAGAAGCCATTGAACCACCACCAGAGACATACATGTCGAAACTTTGCCAGTAAGCCACAGCCACATGGTAATACACAGACTAATGGAGATGGGTTAGTTTAGGATATAAGAGTTAGCCAGAAACATCATTAAGCTATTGGCTAAACAGTATTGCAAATAGTATGGTTTCTATGTGTTTATTTCTGGGCTGAGCAGCCAGAAACAAGCAAGAGGCTTCTTACTACAGATAATCTCTGTCTTGAGTTCTATGCACACATACAACTTATGAGTTTGTCAGTATCAAAAGGTTAGTTATGCATCGCTGGACGTGTATAGTCAATTCTGGTGAAACTCAGTAGCTCAAAAAGCAAATAAAAACAAACGGATAAGGATTTATAGGGAGGGAGGAACAGTTAAAAAGTGTGGGAGGGAGATGAGCAGAGAGAAGGTGACAGTAGTAAGAACACAAATACATAAGTATGAATTTATACACACACACTCATATATATGTATTTATACTTATGTGTATATAGTATTTTGAAATAAGTGACAATATTTCAAAACTAACCAATACTCAGGAAATATATACTAATAGTGGGTAAATTTTGTACAGCATTCCAGTTAAAGCAATTTAAATTTTTTCCTGCAAAGTTTACAGTAAATCTTCAGAGAACCTTCCAAATCAAGAGCAATAAAAACCAAAAAAGTGATTTTAATTATTAACTCTACCCTTTATTTGCTGTGAATGAAGTCATTTGTTTGGGAGTGAAATCCAGTTTGAGCTGTTAGGTTCAATTCCTCACACTGCATCTAATAAATAATAACACTAAAATGTAAAGAGTCACCATATATCTTCTCTTAAACTAAAAAGAATGTGAACTGGTGTCTTTAGCTCATCCAGTCTCTTAGGTTAGAATGTAAACAGAAAGTTTTTGATATTAAGAAATTACTATCACTAAAGTACAGAAAAGAATACATGTTACCCATTTTACGACCATTTTTCACATGGTCATTTTAAGAAACACCATTAAAAATAAATGGCTTAAAAGATCCACTTGCACAATGTTGAGCTTGGTAAAAGCATAGACTCCTTGTCCAGGTTATACTACCACTGAACAAATGAGTAATCATTGTACACTATGAAAAGTGACCAAGTCACTGATGTTTTTACATGTGTCTGATGACACAACTGATACAGTCAATGTATGTGACATTAAGGGTTATAATTATTGAGTAGAACACTCATGCTTCTGTCTCTTGTGGTGGATTCTATTATATTTGGAGGTCAACACAGGACAAACTCTTCATGACTCTATGTGAAACTCAAATAAAAACTGTCAGTTCCAATGTGCATTCGTTCAAACATTTTTAATCATTCTAGTTAATTACTACCAGAACTGACATCCCATTTTCATTTCCCCTACTGCCACATTACCAAGCAAGCCCCATCAACTTCTAGAGCATCATAGCATGGCATTCGAGAGATTAGCTCCTACATTATATTAGTTATATTTTGACTGCTCCATAAGAAACCATGAAGTCAATCGTTCAGCAGTGAAATAATCATTCCAAAGGCAATAGAGCAGTGATTCTCCACCTTCCTAGTGCTGATACCCTTTAATACAGTTCCTCATGTTTTGGTGACTGCAACCAAAAATTATTTTATTTCTACTTCATAACTGCAATTTTGTTCCTCTTATGAATCATAATGTAAATATATGACATGAAGAATATCTGTTTCTTTACTCTGTATGTTTAGTGTTTTGATTATAATGTGGCAAGAGGACTTTTTTGGATCCAGGCTATTTGGTGTTCTGTAAACTTCTTGTATCTTCATAGGCATATCTTTCTTTAGGTAGGGAAAGTTTTCTTCTATGATTTTGTTAAATATATTTTCTGTGCGTTTGAGTTGAACTTCTTCTCTTTCTTCTATACCTATTATACTTAGATTTGGCCTTTTCATGGTATCCCATATTTCCTGGATATTTTGGGTTAAGCTTTTGTTAGAATTAATGTTTTCTTTAACTGATAAGTCTGTAAAGCAAAGGACATGGTCAACAAGATGTCAGTGTAGTGATTTATCAGAAAATTAGGAAACAATCCTCCTCAAGACCCAGTAATACCATTTTTGTGTATATATCTAAAGGATGCTCAATCGTGCCACAAGGACATGTGCTCAACTATGTTCACAGCAGCATTGTTTGTCTTAGACAAAACCTGGAAACAACTTAAATGCCCCTTGACTGAAGAATGGATAAGGAAAAAGTAGTACATTTACACAATGGAGTTCTAAACAGCAAGAAAAAAAATCATGAATTTTTCAAGAAAATGGATGGAGCTAGAAAACATGATTTTGAGTGAGATAACTCAGACACAGAAAGACAATTATCACATGTACTCACTCATAGGTGGTTTTTAAACATAAACAAAGAAAACCAGACTACAAACCACAATCCCAGAGAACTTAGACAACAATGAGGACACTAAGAGAGACTTACATAGATCTAATCTACATGGGAAATAGAAAGTAAAAAAGACAAGATCTCTTGAGTAAATTGAGAGTATGGGGTTCTTGGGGGAGGGGTGAATGGGTGAGGGAAGAGGCAGGAAGTGGAGCAGAGAAAAATGTAGAGCTCAATAAAAATCAATAAAAAACTCAATATCACTGTCAAATATCAAGATATCATAAAAGGTTGAACTAATGCTCCCCTTTGGGATTTTTATGTCTGATGTGAATCATTGCCTTCATTGTTGTGCCCCAGGATTGAAGGAGGAGTGAAAGTATCTTAGTGTAGTAAGAAAAGGAAAACTGTTTATTATCTAATTCCTAAAAGAAGCATTAATTTTGTAACAAAACAGTAATGCTTCTTTAAAGTATTTTCATGTACACACATATCATCACACTTTATATAATATTCCCCCAGTTTATATAATATATAATATTTAAACTATTGTTTTAAAAGAAAAATAGTAATATATCCCGATTCTAAAGTTCATTTGGAGTGATGATCTGGATTTTTAAGATTAAGAATTTTCAAGAAATATGACTCACAACTTGTAACAAATTTTTTAGTAGTAGAATCATCATTTTTATTGTTGTATACTCTGTATAAATGTTGTGGGCTTGGGACTGTAAGATGGCTCCATCATGTTTTATCTATGAAACAATCAATGTTTAATAAAAACCTAGATGCTTTGGCTGCCCCCTGTAATACTGCACATGGAAGATGGCGGTAGCACATCCCAGAACATGCTAGTTAGTAGATTACTCAGAATTCCTGAGTTTTGAGTGCAAGTGAAAGATCTGTGTCAAAATATGAAGTTGAGAGCTATTGAAAAAGACAACCTACATTAATCTCAGGCCTGAACTGGCATGCACACAAACATGTCTTTGAATTTACACAAATATGGATACATACACATGCCTATACAATATAGCACATGTATACATACTTAAAATTGCTGGGTATTGGCTTTACTTGATATTAATTACCTGTTGGCCTCTGTTTTTCCTTCAAATCTATATACACATGTATAAATAACTTCTATTCAGTTATTTAAGGCTTAAATTTTCCTTCTGCTCTAATGTTTTGTGCTTATAGTTTTATTATGTGTTTTAATTATTATTTTCATTTAGCTGTACTTTTCCACAATAAGTAATATGAGGCAAGATGAGCAGATCTGCAAACAAATTTTGCTAAGGTAAATGCACCAAGGAATGAAGGTTCATTGAATGGAGACAAAATCTGTATCAACTAGGAGGAACTCACACCATAGCGTTGTCTAGGAACACCGAGGCATTGCCTAAGAAAATCACAGCGACATCTAGGAATACCACACACAGCATTGTCTAGGAATATGACAGCATTGTCTAGGAACACCACAGCATTGTCTATTTCTGCTACAACGATACTCATTGAAATGAAATTAATGAGAACGGATCAGTTATCAGAGAAAAGGTTACAATCTGTTAGACTTGAAAACACATCCATTAAGCAATTGCCTGGTACTCACAGCAGCATCTGTCTTTAAAACAACTTGACTCTTAATTTGGGAGAGCAAAGTAATGACAGTATCAGTAGGAAAACTAGCACAGGCAGGAAACGCTTCAGAACTCAAGTTGAACTTCTTGGTCTATCAGAATGCTATTACAGCGAGCAACTTCAACTGAACTCCGATTCTTTTGACAGAGTTTTCAGAAAATTGGAGTGAATTTCCTGCAGGGCAGCACCTTCCACTACATCACACATTGATGCTGCCTTTAATGCCTTTACTAGAATTTTATCTAATACCTGCACAGTGTTAGTTAAGTCTAGCAACTTAGGCAGACTTTAAATGGTCTGGATGAAAATATTTTAATTTGTATTTATTCATAGCCATCGCTCAAGCTTAAATTTCCTATTAGGCACCGGAAATGAAACTTTTATTTGTAACTAAATAATGAAGCAATCAAATCCAACGGGAAAGGAGAGGCTAGTTTGAAAAGAGGAAAGGAAAGCATTGGAAACACGTAGCTTCTGAACTCCAGCAGAGAATATCAGGATTAAGGGTTGGTCTTATTTCTGCCAGACACATTCATGGCTTGCCTTATGGAGCTCTCCAGGGTAGTTAGCCTGCTGCTGAACGCCGTAATGATCCTCAGCGAAGAGCTGTAGCAATTTCTTTGCATTCATGAAGCTTGCAGCCTAGCAAAGAAAAACGCACTTTCTCAAACACTTCATAGGACTTGGTTAATGGAAACTCTGAGGATAAAGGAAGAAACCGCTTAGGGTCAGGTGAGTAGGGAAGAAAGGCTTTCCACATCCCTGGAGAGAGCTGTCTGAATCCCTCTTCTGCCACAGGGAGAGACCAGGCTGTTTCAGTATAGTAACTCTAACAGTTTCAAATACTTTGTCAAATAAGGTCATCCAGACTTACAGAGAGTGCTGAGGTATATTCTTCTTTATCTATTCTATTTCATGGAGGAAAAAAATCTCTCAAGCTGCAAACCAAGTTTGTGAGATATGATTGTATGGCAACTTTAATGCAGTACATATTATAGAATAAATACTATTCCACATGCATGTTTATTTATCACATGGCATAACATAGAATAACGTATTACAGTTTGATGTACCTTGGTCATACCTCTGCAATGTTTCAGCGTTCCAGAGTAACAAGGGAGACAGAATTTGCTTTGGCCCAATGCTTCTTCTAAAGGTTTATTGATCTCATGATTGCTACAGTGATCATGAAAACAAAGGCAGCAATTTTTTGAGGCAGCCTCTGACAGGATTGAACCTCGGATATCTTTAAATCAAATTCTCAATATCTTGTTAGCAGCATGTAACAGCATCTTCCCCGCTTTCCACTTCTTATTGCCCTATTGGAAACTCTAATGGGGCAGAAATAAATCCTAGGAAGGATGGTAGAAAAATAAAAGGCGATGAGCTTGTCACAGCACTCTGACTCCCATCCTGGAGAGCATTGTCCTTGTCTAAAACTTTACTCAGCAATCGATCATCTTGGGAAAAGAGGCACCATATGTGCCCATTACCAAAAAAAAGCAAAACACCTCTCATTTATCCCTGACTGATCAGCAGCATAAGTGACATTTGAGTAGTTTTTGTTAATTTTTTTCATTTATTTTACATACCAACCACAGTTTCCCTTCCTATTGTCCTCTACCAGAAGAGTAATTAGGTATCAATGTTGAGTTCAAGGTCAATTTATTTTTCCATCAAATGGTTTGTTCTGACCTGAAAGACCTACCATGGCATTCTTTAGATTTTCCTACCTATGTATTTCTGGCCCAGAATATTGTTTTTCTAGTTCAACATGGTGGTGCCCTAATCATTGCATAACACAACCTTATTCTGGCTTTACATTCTTTGCTATGGTTATTTTGATGCTGATATGTAGGAATGTTTATCAGAGAAAATTTAGACACAGTGGTAGAATTTCAGTTGATATTTTGGTGGCCTAAGACTTTAGAAATCTGATTTGCTAATATTATTCCCACAGGAACAATTCAAGAATCTTTGGGGGTCAGAGGGCATGGTAATGGTTTCAGTAATGTTTATTTCAGTTTCTGAAAACTGGGAATGTGTGACTTAAAAAATTGTTTCGTAGATGTGCTTGCGTTACGAAGTTTGAAACAGTTGAGATCATTCTAGATTATTCTGGTGGGCTCAGTCTAGTAGCAGAGGCCATTAATATATGTGTGTATACATATATACACATATATGTATATATATATACATATATATTCTATGGTGAAAATTGGCAGAAGACATCATTATGTAAGACAGGTTGATTGGTCAAATGCCATTGGGGTTTTCATGTATAAAATTTGCAGAGAATTTACCATGTACAAGAATTTTCTGTTTCACTGTGTTTTTAATTTTTGTTACATTATTTACTAATTTATCCCTATATATATTTACCTATACATTTGTGTATATGGACAGATAGACAAACACACACACACACACACACACACACACACACCTATGTTGTTTATATGAGGTGCAGATCTCAGAAGGATGCCTCCCAGATCCCTCTCTATCCGTTAGCTCTGATTTTAACCAAGTGTCTTGTGGAAATTGTTAATGTCCATGAGTCTGGAGACTTAATTTACCCTACGTTTCTGTACATTGCACTCACTTTTCAAGAACATATATAGACTCTAGATCAAGCTTTCTGAGCAGCCTCCAGTAAAAGCCACAGATGCAATTCAATATTCAAAGAATAAATTGGCCTGGATGGATTCCTAAAAAGAAAGAAGACTAAGTTTGTTGAAGGAGGTGAGTTTGGGAGGAGTTAAGAGAGGGGTGATTACAATGAAAATTCATTGTATGAAATTCCCAAAGAAGCAATAAAACTGAAAAGAAAATAGGGATAGAGATAGAGACTACAGTGTTGTTCTGCTGGTACTTCAGGGACTACTGATTAATTCAAAATGCTCTGGAGAGTGGAACTTCCTCTTGACACCAGTTTAGAAAGACCATCATTACCACCGAGACTCAAGTGGAAGTCTCAGAGCATACAGACAAGCCTTTGGCCTCTATTGGATAACTCTCGTGCTGACCTAAAATAGCCCACTGCATGTCAGCTCTACTCTTGAGTTGGGAAAATGCTTGGGAAATGACATGTTCTTATTAAAAAAGGGAATGTCACAATCATTCATGCATTTTTAATTTCTTTGATAACAATGTCACATGCCTAAACCTTGCTGGCCCTTATACTACAGGATGAGAAGAAACATATACAAAGAAATTTCTTTCCCTGTGGATTGATTACACACTGCCTTGATGAAAATCAATAAGGTAACTTCGCTATCTGTATATGACTGTCCTAAAATGAAAATGAAAATAAAGACACAGAAAAAAGCATGGATAGCACAATTTATATGAAACCAAGGTTTAAACATTGTGCTAGAGTCCTGTAAACATAATCCCACACACCTGTTTAATTCTAACATTATGTGGCTTAGGTTTTTGGGACTGTTTTCCAATAGTTTTCTAAATTAGCAAGGAAAGTTAACATTTGAACAATTTTTTACCAGGATGAACATTTTTAGGTAAAGTTTAGAAAGCCTTCTCATTTTATCTGAGTAGTTACAAATCTGAAACATATGTGTATGTGTGTGTGTGTACACGCATGCATGCTTGAGTGTTTAAAGATATAGACTTATTTACTACATTGATATGGTCATCAGTTCTTTTCATTTATCTGAGTTAGGAACAGAAACCAGAAATATATCAAAATCTTTTGTGACATTATTTTAAAAGTCTGAATTGAATACAGTTCCTGTTGACTGCAATAAACTTTAGTGTATTGCTCAGTCGCACTGGAATTCAGATGAAAGGACAAAATTCAGTTGAAAGCTTTTGACCTGTATTAGCAAACCACCATCTTTGTTAAATATTAAATACCTCCAACAAATACATTTTATATTATGGAGTATCAATAGGGCAAAACTACTTCAGACAAAACTCCTGAAGTAGGTACAAGTTTAAGATTTGACAAGTGTTTAATGTTAAGGGCTTAAATATACAGTTGATTAAGGTACTTTATGAAAGATGCTTTTCTCAAGAAAAAATAAAAGTTATTTTGATGGCAGTTCTTCTTCCTGATCTTTTATCAATTTTATCTATGTAATAAATAGTACTTTCAACATTTGTTAAACACTGGACTTTCCCACTTCTAAGAAAAAGGAGAAGGTAAGAAAACAATCATCCCCTAAATTTAAAATATTTAAATTAGTTCAAAAGAGCAAAATTAAAATTCAAAACATTAACAAAATACAATAATTCTATTTCTATAATTTTACATTAGTAAAAATTTGCAAACCTCTACTTTGACATGATGAATGATACACTTTTAAGATCTTCTAGTTTTTCATGTTTAATATAGACTGTGAGTTTGATGTGCTCATCTATTTCACAGAGAAGATCTCCTCATGCTTCATTAGTGTGAATTTGATTTGGGAGTTATTCTGGGTGCATTTCTGGGTGTACTGCTTCAGGACTGACAATCTCCTGTTGGTATTGAAGACCTACAACTGAATCAATTTGGTAACAGCTTACACGAGACTCTCAAATATTCCTAACCAAGACATAATGTCAAGGGTTGGTCTGTAGAGAATGACCTAGAAAGAATTTTATATATAAAAATATATATGGGTGTGGGGGGTGTATGGGTGTGTGTGAGTGTGTGTATACATATATACACATATATGCATATATATAATCACAATGCTATGCATATGTGTTTGTGTGTCCCACTCTAGACTAGAAATGAACACTGCCTGACATTGCACACACAAAAACCACCAAACCTTTAGATTTTCTTTCTTCCTCCACTACCTCCCTCCATCTCTTCCTCCTTCCAATCTTTTCTTCTTTTTCTCCCTTCACTTTTCACATATCTTTTTTCCTTTCTTCCTATTTAAAAACTATAGTTTTGCCGTGAATCAAATATCGTCTCCTTAAAGTCAGTTTAAATGGAAATAGAAAATCAGACTGTTAAGCAAAATCTGAAGCATTGGAACATTAATCAATTTAAGTAAACAAAATCCTTATAATGAATTACATTTGGTGAAATATTAACCTGAATGAATGTTAAATTCATATGCTCTAGTAAGTTTTTTTAACAAACTTCTTACATATAAGAATGTTTTAGATTAAGAGTTTGATTTATCCTTTTTAATTTATATGTATCTTATTTTATTTGTTCTTATTCCTGACAAGAAGCTCACATACTAAAGTTACATGAGCAAACACCTTTGTTCTTTTCCAAATCTCTTGATAATTACCCCTCTCCTCATGCAGTGATGTTGGCTAACAATGTTAACGGAGTTCCCCTATTAGGCTGCACTACTTTTTCCTTCCTAGTTGTTTACAAAGTTTTACTCACTATTATTCTTTGAGTAGTTGTTTCTTTCTGCTGTCATGGTCACAGAGTCATCAGAGAGAAATGAAATTAAATAACTTCATATTCTGGGTGGTTATTTGTATGGTTTATTTGCAATTTGTTTTTTTAAATTATCTGTTTCTATTTTTTTCAGATTACTGATCTTAAATCTTGTTTGTATAGTCAATATAGGAGTCTTTGTGATATACATAATTTATGGTTATTTATCTGAATGATGACTTTTCATTTCATTACATCAGTTTATGATATGAAAATTATTTTTGAACTTGGAGAAATTGATTTATTAATGTAGTATTTTTTTCTATAAAAACTACTTGGCTATTTTAATTTAAAGATATGACAAATTTTAAATAAAGTTAACTAACTTTAATATTTTTAACCCATTGCATCATAGACTTAAAATACACATATTGACATCTGGCTCATTTTAACTTACTGTTTTAATGAATAATTTAAGAAAAGGGGTTGAGAATTTTTCGCTCTTCCACCATATTCACATTCCCATGATCCCAACAATATTCTTTAAAAAGATTTTGCAAAAAATATATTCATATACCTTGGCAATTTTATGTATAATTAATTACCTGTGTAAATGTGTTCTTTCTTGACTTCATTTTCTTCCAATTGCCTGCTCCTCTATTTTCTTATCTTGATTAGAAAGTCTTGATTTCCGCACTTTTGTAAATTTCCTTTAAGTTCTTCTGCACTTAGATGATTCTTTTAGTTTTCTAGATCTTGGTTAACACATAAGTTTTTAAATCACCAAGGCAATTTATTTTAATAGCCCATTTACCTTTCAGTAGGTTCAATTCTCTCTAGAGGTCATTTTAGAAAGAATGGATATTTTCAACAACATTGACTCTGTCAGTCTCTAAACATGATGTATTTACTCTATTGACGTTAAATTCCATCAATTCTCTTTACATCTTAAGTCTCTTTTCATCTACTTCTATTAACTAAATATTTGTAGTCACAAAATATACAGTTCTGTGATGTTTGGTAAATAGCATTTGTTGTATTTTCTTTTACCACTACACTTAGGCTAAAACAAAACAAAAGAAAGTACAACAACAAAAGCTTTAAAAGCTCATTGTATATTGTGAAACCCAATCATTGCATGTTCATATCTCATCAGATTTTGTAGATTTGGAATGTAATTTTCTATATATCTTCTGTAAATAAAACTATATTGTCATTTATATTATAAATTTTTTTCCTGCTTAGTAGAGTGGCTAATAATGATAATTAAATGGTAAATAAAAATGAAGAGTAGGGCAGGTTCCAGGACATCTGATGCCCTCTTCTGGTCTCCTCAGGCAATAGGCACACATGTGGTATACAGATATAATACATACAGGCCAAACACCTCTGCCTCTGAAATAAAGGACATATATTTTCAAAAATGCAGAATAAGGCATGTGTGCACATCTGCAAATGCATGACCATGGGCATCTGCCTGGCCTCAAACTTGATAGAATCCAAATATAATGCAAACGAAATGAGACAAGGCCTCTACACTACATTTTATTTACTCCCAATGTTAACACAGTTTCACATACTCTAGGTTAATGCATGATACTTGATGACACTAAAATGCTGCTTGTTAGAACAATAGAAAATGCTGGTATCTTTGTATTTCACCCTGACTCTTAGGATTCAGATTTTAATCATAGAATATAAATTTATTTTTATTCTAATGTTTTACTCCATTTATTTGGTGAAAAAATGAAACTGTTTTTTAAAATACTTTTACTGGAACATAAAAATTGTGTGCATTACTGGGTCACTATGTAATGTCAAATGTACATGTACACTGTGTAGTATTTAAGTCAGGCTAAACATATTTACCTATACCTCCTCAATCATCTTCCTTTCTTGGTGACAAAAATGTCTGAAATCCTTGCTTCCAGCTGAACATATGCAGCATCAAGGAGGAAAAATAATTCTTTTTTTCAATTATTTAAAATGCTCATATTCTACTGTTATTAACAGTTAGGCTACTCAATAACAGCATTCCAGAGTTTCTTACTACTAACTCTAACTTAGTACTTATTAGTCAGCCTCCCTTAATTCTCTTGTCCCTTACCCTGAGTGACACCAGGCCATCACCATTCTGCCTCAACTTTTAAAACATCAGTTCTATTAGATGCTTTGAAAGAGTGGGATCATGTTATATTTCTGATGAGAAGAATTCTGAGAAGAGGAAAGAATCAGTCTGTAGTTGTCACAGAGGAAGCCAGATACAGAAAAAGTAAGATGAGAACACCTCGCTGATAAAAGGTACCAAGCCTTGTGGCTAACCTAGATAAGAATTATGGCCTAATTTAAGTTGTAAGAATTAACAAGACATCTGAGCTAATAGGCCAACCAGTTTATAATTATTGTGGACCTCTGTGTGCTTTTATTTGGGGTTAAACACCTGTGGGATCAGGCAGGACAACAAATGGTGCCAATGTGGACAACTAATCCACTTAAAAGCTGAGAGAGTTTGAAAATAAATTCTAGACACAAAAAGTACAGAGTTAAACATAACTTCTTGTAAGCAACATTTTCTCAGGTGGGCTCTATTTGCTAGAGGCAAGTGTGTCTTATTTAAGAGAGGTTTCCTGACTCAACTTTAACTGCAAAAACATTACAGCTCTTTTAACAGACCTTCCCAAAAAACACTTAAATGATATTTATGATTAAACAAAAGCATGCTTCTTGGTGGTAGCCAGGACCTGAAACTCCATAGAGTTGTGGTGATAAACATAACTCTTGCCAGTACCTCTGCCATGAATCTAGACTCTCAGAAAGCTCAGGAATGGGTGGATCTAATTGTCTAAGCTATGGCTTTAATCCTAGCCATGTCATTTAGAAAATTAAAGATGTGGTCATAAAAAGATATATACAGTAAAGATAGATTCAGATGAAGAAAACCTCTCAATAGTTTAGAGTATGTTTTAAAATATATGTAGGCTTACTAGAGAAAAGTAAAAGGATAAAGTTCTGATAAAAAAGAAAGACAGTAGTTGTGTGTAATGGCAAACATATTTAATCCCAGCTTTGGGGGGGCAGAGGCAGGAAGATTTCTATGAGTTCAAAGACAGGCTTGTCTACAGCGTGAGTTCCAGGACAGCTAAAGATACACAGAGAAACCTTGTCTCACAAAACCAAAAATTAAAAATGAAAATAAAAGAAATGGTAGTTAAAATAAAACCATGTAAAACTGGAAACTACACAGAGAATGTGAATACTATTTGTTATTGTGTTGTCTTTAATTGTTTGATGGCTGATTGATAAAGAACAGCTGCCAAAAGACATTTGATTATAAATGCTTCTGGATTAATCCAACATATATATTTTGAAAATGTCTTGACTTCAAAACTTAAGTCTAAAGATATGTTACTATGGAGAAAAGGTTTTGCTTTTGTTTCCACAGGAAATGAGTGGCTGTGGATTCATTCTGGGCTAAGAAAAAACAGGTTTGATCAAGCAAGACCCCCAGAGAAATGTCCAATAGGAGCAGATGGCTCGGGTGTCTAAGGTCTATATCCAGAACAGCCTCAAGACTGATGGCTGAGATGATAAAGCCTCACAGAATATTCCAGTCAAAACTTGATAATAATTCTCAATTTTCTTTATATGATCAGCACCCCAAGTCAGCAGGAAGTAGCCTAGAAATTATGCCCACATTATCAAAAAATGGATTATGGATGTTTTTCTTTGTTTAAAGTGCTGGTTACAAGTTATTATGGATAATGGTCAGGAAAAAAGCTAAACAAAGAAAATTAGAGTTCGAGTTTTTGTTTTATAAAAAATGGGGGGAAGTGTTGTGGGACAATAGTCTTGTACCCTTTATTGATTTGTCAGTTGTATTGGTTTAATAAAATGCTGATTGGCCAGTAGCCAGGCAGGTAGCAGGCAGTGCAGCCAGAAGAGGAGAATTTTGGGAAGAAGAGTCAGTCTGCAGTTGTCACAGAGGAAACAAGATGAGAATGCCTCACTGATGAAAGGTATCAAGTCACGTGACTAACATAAACAACAATTATGTGGTAATTTAATATGTAAGAGTTAATAAGAAACCTGAGACACTAGGGCAACAAATTTATAATTAATGTAGACATCTGTGTGTTTTAATTTGGGGCTGAATGTTTGCGGGATCAGGCAGGACAGAAACCTCTGTCAATAGTATTTCCATTTTCTTACTTGATTTATTTAACTTCATAAAGTTTAATATTTCAAGTTGTATTTGTTGCAAATATTAGAATATCTGAGTTTTTCTGGTTAAACAAGTACTTATTTTTCTATACTCATCTATAAGTTGACAGATGCTTTTGTGATTTCCCTTTTATGGCATGTTCTTGTTCATTTCTATTTTAGTGAAATACATTTTCGTTAGTTTATTTTACATGATACAAACTTCTTTAACATGAACTCAGATCCTTTTTTGCAAATATAGATGAATATAACTTTTAATTTCTTAATATCTATCATTGACAGACTATTTTGAGTGTTTAAGATACATCTGATTTGTCTATTTCTTCTATTGTATCTTCCTTCAATGCCTAAGATTATTCCATCTCTAATATTCTATTGGTGATGATTGCACCTGTATTCCTGTTCACTTACCTATATTTTTTTTATTTCATTAAGTTTGTGTTTTCTTTATTGATTCTATTTCCATTTTCTGGCCTCAAAAAGTTTTATTTATTTCCATTAACTGTTCTTTGATTTGTTTTGGTTTGGTTTTCTTTATTTTTTTTTTCATTTTACATACCAGCCCCATTTTTTCCTCCTTCATCTTCTCCCCCTCAAGCCAACCCATCTCCATCCATTCATCATGAGGGGGCGTGGTCTCTCTCTTTAAAAAGCTGTGTCTTCCCTCCTTACTCTCTCTTACTTCCTGCTCCACTTCCAGCAACTAGACTCCCTTCCTGGTTGCTCAGAGGGCTGTTGTCTGGGACGGTGATGTGTAAGTTTTTTTCCCCTTTAAATAAATACCACCCTATTAATTATAATTCCAAACTGGTGTGGCATTGTTTGTGACTTACGCCTTCAGCTGTGGATCACTTCATCTGCTTACTTGAGTTACTGGATGTAGGTTTTATGATGATAATTAGGAATTTCTGACACAATGCATTCCAGAAATTTGGAATACTATGAAAAGTCGAAACATAAGAATAATAGGAATCATAGAAAGAAAAATCCCAGCTCAAAGTCACAGAAAATATTTTCAGTGAAATCATAGAAGAAAATTTTGTTAACCAAAAGGAGGAGATGTCTATAAAAGTACAATACAGTTACAGAACACCAAATACATTGGATCAGAAAATAAATTTGCCTAACAACATAATAATCAAAACAGTAAACATCCAGAGTAATGAAAAAGTATCAAAAGATTCAAGGAAATGTAACAAATAACATATAAAAGCAGTGATTATAATTACACTTTAAGAGACTACAAATGCCAGTCCACACTACTATAATGATCAAAACTGTCAATCACCATAGATGGAGAAAACAAGATATTCTATGATAAAGTGAAAATTAAACAATATATATCCACAAATAAAGCCATACAGAGGTACTAGAAGGACAACTGCAACCCATGGAGGTTAACTACACCCATGAAAACACAGTAAATAGCCTCATACCACTAAAATCAAAAGAAGGAAAATGTGCACACACAAACCACCACCATCAACAATAATAAAAGAAAAACAAAACACAAAAAACAGGAATTAACATTTGTGTGTTATTGATATTTCTAAATATCAATGGACTCAACTCACCAATAAAAGACACAAATTAATAGAATAGATGTGAAAACAGGATCCATGCTTCTGCACTGCAACTTACAAGAAAGACATGTCAACATGAAAGATCAACATTAAGCAAAAGACACATCTAATTTTATCATGTTCATTTATTGTTATGTTTCTTTTGAAATCTACTTAATTGGCATTTAAAATTTATAATGATCTATGTTTCTCTACTAGAAGTAAGTTAATTTTCACTTGTTTCACATCGGAATCACTCAGTGCTGTTTGGCATTGCTGCTACTCAATGGCTGCCTTAACAAATGAATCTGGGAACATTCCCAATAAGTCTATATTCTGAAAAGCTGCATGCCTCACATTATCTGTTCTTAGATGTTTGTCAGAATTCTCTAGTGAAGCAATTTCTACCTGAAGTTGAATTTTGTCTGTGACCACTTAAGAGATTTTTAATTATAAATTCAGTTCATATAAATTGTGTGACTCTGTTGAGACTTCAATCTGTATCTGTTCCTGAATGACTTTGGAAATGCTTGTCTTTCAAATACTTTCCTGTTTCAACTAACTTATCAATTTATTCACGTAAATTAATAATAATCTATTGACATTGTGGTCTATAGTTTGACCTTACAGTATACCTCAGGCTATGATCTGTGTTTAAACTGGTTAAAGTTCAAACTAGATTTTCTAAGATGGTGATTTACATTTTGGTATTTATTTTTTTAATAAATATAGTTAGAAACTGATTTTTATCATTCTTTCCAAATTTTCGACTTTAATCCACTCTGTGTATTTTGATATCTCTCTGTTGATTGATTATTTACTGTTCATCATCTCAGGTGTCCTGCTTATATGGAGTTTGATTTGCACAATTGCAACCTGAGGTAGGAAATTATATTAAATTCTTGAGGTTTATATCTTCCTTTTATCCTAACATATAGATTTAACATTGTAAATTTCCCTTCCAGGTATAATTTATTTTTATTTTATAAAGTGTTTCTAATTTTCTTGTGATCTCTTATGTGGCCTGTGTATTTTTTAAATAGGTGCTTTGAATCCTCAAATAATTAGATTGCTTCTAGTTGTCTTATTGCTATTGATTTCAAATTTAATTCTGTTGTCTTTTATGAGTCATTTTAATTTTAGCCCATTTGAGTTTAATGTCTTAATGAACCAAAATACAATGTAATTTTATTAAAGAGCCTATGAAAATCCAAAAAAAATTACATCATATCAAAAATAAAATTTGATCAGTAAACAAGTAGAAGAGTTGACCAGAAATACAAGACAGATTTTACCATAATACAAAACATAACTGTAACAATAATGTGAATATGTAATCAAAAAATATTTATATTGAAGAATAATGCAGTCTTATTAGTGAAGTATATCATATATGCTAGATTAACAAAATACTAGAGGACTTGGAAATATAGATTAACTCTAAATACTTATAGCATACTGAGGGAATGGAAATTAATATAATGACTGACATTTCAAGATATATACAGCCTCAAATTGGCTACTTCCTCTGATAATTACATATAGCATATATAATCTCAACTTTTTGTTGGAGACTAGTTAGAGATTCAATTGAGCACTATTATATTCATTGATGACTTGAAAACATCTATGATTATGTATAAGAACACTTATCCACATTACTTAATGAAACATGTAACTGAAAAATAATGAAATGACGTTCCTCACACAATAACATAGATGAAACTTAATATGTCTTGTGGGTGAATATGATAATATCACAGAAACTACTCATGCCATGTTAATATTTTAAAGAAGATGAATTGAAACAGCATTTGAAGTTATTATCCAAAAAAATTGATAAGGTTCTTCAAGAAAATAAACAAAATAGACAAACCTTTATCCAAACTAACCCAAAGGCAGAGAGAGAATATCCATATTAACAAAATCAGAAATGAAAAGGGAGACATTACAACAGACGCAAAGGAAATACAGAAAGTGAAAAGATCTCCCATGTTCTTGGGTAGGAAGAATTAACATACTAAAAATGGCAATCTTACCGAAAGCAACCTACAGATTCAATGCAATGCCCATCAAAATCCTAGCAAAATTCTTCACAGACTTTGAAAGAATGGTTCTCAACTTTATATGGAAAAGCAAAAAAAACCAGATTACCCAAAACAATCCTGTACAAGAAAAGAACTTCTGGAGGCGTCACAATCCCTGACTTCAAACTCAACTGCAGAGCTACAGTACTGAAAAAGCCTGGTATTGACATAAGAACAGACAGGAGGACCGATGGAACCAAATAATATATAGAAGATCCAGATATTAATTTACACTCCATTGAACATCTGATTTTTGACAAAGAAGCAAAAAATATCAAATGGAAAAAAGAAAGCATATTTAACAAGTGGTGCTGGCATAACTGGATATCAACATGTAGAAGAATGAAAATAGACCCATATCTGGCACCATGCACAAAACTCAAATCCAAATGGATCAGAGACCTCAACATAAAGTCAGCCACACTGAATCTTATAGAAAAGAAAGTAGGAAGTACACTTGAACGTATTGGCACAGGAGACCACTTCCTAAATATAACCCCAGCAGCACGGACACTGAGAGAAACAATTAATAAATGGGGCCTCCTGTAACTGAAAAGCTTCTGTAACGCAAAGGACATGGTCAACAAGACAAAATGACAGCCTACAGAATGGGAAGAGATCTTCACTAACCCCACAAAAAACAGAAGTCTGATCTCCAAAATATACAAAGAAGTCAAGAAATTGGTCATCAAAAAAACAAATAATCCAATAAAAATGGAGTACAGACCTAAGCAGAGAACTCTCAACAGAGGAATCCAAAATGGCTGAAAAATACTTAACAATATGTTCAACATTGTTATTCATCAGAGAAATACAAATCAAAACAACTCTGAGATTCCATCTTACACCTGTAAGAATGGCCAAGATCAAAAACACTGATGACAGCTTATGCTGGAGAGGTTGTGGGGAAAGGGAACACTTCTGCATTACAGGTGGAAATACAAGCTGGTACAGCCCCTTTGGATGCCAGTGTGGTGATTTCTCAGTAAATTAGGAAACAACCTTCCTCAAGACCCAGTAATACCACTTTTGGGTTTATATCCAATGAATGCTCAATCTTGCCACAAGGACATGTGCTCAACTATGTTCATAGCAGCATTGTTTGTCATAGACAGAACCTGGAAACAACCTACATGCCCCTTGACCAAAGAAGAATGGAAAAGGAAAATGTGGTACATTTACACAATTAAGTACTACACAACAGAGAAAAATAACGACATCTTGAATTTTTCAGGAAAATGGATGGAGCTAGAAAACATTATTTTGAGTGAGGTAACCCAGACACAGAAAGACAATTATCACATGTGCTCACTCATAGGTGGTTTTTAAATATAAACAAAGAAAACCTGCCTACAAACCACAATCCCAGAGAACTTAGACAACAATGAGGACACTAAGAGAGACTTGCATAGATCTAATCTACATAGGAAGTAGAAAAAGACAAGATCTCCTGAGTAAATTGGGAGCATGGGGACCTTGGGGAAGAGGTAAAGAGAGAGGGGAGAGGCAGGAAGGGGAGCAGAGAAAAATATAGAGCTCAATAAAAATCAATAAAAAGAAAAAGCAAGCAAACAATAAATAAAAGAAAAAAGAGAGATAAATTTAAAAATCAACTTTTACAAATTAAAGGAGTTAAAAAAATGAGTATACAGCCCACAGACATAGTAGAGGTATCTTACTGATCATAGCAACCTGTTATTTTCTAGATGGTATGGTAGTGTATTTACTATACTTTTAACAACTTTGTGAATCATGTGACTTACTTTTCAAATTTCAAATATTAAAAATCAAATTAAAGCACATCCTGAGTATAATATCTAAAAATATTACAACGGTTGGGATGCAAAATCAGATGCCAGATTCTAAAGCAATGCTGTTTCCTATATATCAGTTTGATATATCTAAAGTTTGGGATTTGACATTATGTATGTAAATTTATTTCATTCTTAATATATGCAAAATTTTACTCAATTAGTTATTTCCCCATGCTGTAGGTGTTTGAGTATGCATAGTAAATTATTATGGTTACAAATATTTAATTTCAAAGTTATAGGTTAAAATAAGTTATATTTTGAACAAAGGTGAAGCCTCAATAAAATAAAAAAATGTTGCACTGGAAATTAGAATTCTGGACTTAGGCACTTTTAGAAACATGGTGAAGGAATAGACTTTTCTTCATGTTTTTATATATAAATCCTTACATGTTGTATTCACAAAATACCCTACTTGTTTCTGGACTTAATGAGCTACAAAACAATTTCAAATAAGGCAGTCAAGGCAATACAAATAATCAATATAACCAATGTAACTTGTTTGATTAATTAATGTGAGTAAAAAAGTTCCATTATTCAATAACACCCATGAAAGTGTTCACTACCTTTGCACATCCATTATTAGTGTGTTATCTCTCAGTATGTACTCACTCATAAGTGGTTTCTAGCCATAAATAAAGGACATTGTGCCTATAATTCGTGATCCTAGAGAAGCTAAATAAGAAGGTAAACCCAAAGAAAAACATATAGTTATCCTCCTGGATATTGGAAGTAGTTAAGATTGCCGGGCAAAAATTGGGAACTTGGGGGTGGGGATGGGATAGGGGTAAGGGGAGACAGGAAGAGAAAAGTCAGTTCAAAGTCAACTCTTAAGTACCTATGCCAAGGCTATAGCTGCATAATGTGAGCCTATTTTCTTGGTAGTAAGAGCAATATTAAGTTTGGTCAGTAAAGAGTACAGAATAAATACTTCATGAAGAGGAGGACTGTATTCCTCATTCTGTTCTTTTCTTACTCTTGTCATATGATTTTGTTTATAAAGCCATCCAGTGGCATCATGACTCAGTCATGTCCATGTCAAGACTTGGTGATGCTATAATCCCCGTTCCATGTTCCTGCCAACACAGTCATCTCATACTCTTGTCCTTGTGTTTTCATTGACATCTTAACTCCTCTTTGTGAATGCTCACCAATGTTCAGTTTCAAAGGAGTTTTCTGTCTAGTCTGCTCCTCTTTAAATATTTCCCCAGGTATACAAAAATATTTTAAATTTCTCTTTGTATCTTTATAGTTACACTATTATGGATTAATAACCACCTAACACTTGGAATCACAAGTCTTTAATTCCAGCTCTAAGGACGTGGAGACAAGAGTGATATGGCTGGGTGAAGAAAAGAATATAAGTCAAAAGAAGACAGGTGCTCATTGCAGTCAAATTAGTAGAGCCAGGATTACCCCTTCAGTCAGAGGATTTGGGTGAGGTAATAGGTCTCTCTTGTTGGCTAACTTCAGTGCTTCTCTGATTCTTCAGCATTCATGCCCTAATATCTAACTCTGGGCTTTATTTATTAAGACCAATTAGAATTCGTGCTACAGAGGAGTGTGTCATGCTTACATAAGTATTTATTCTATGAAGAGTTGGTGGAGAGACTAATATTTTAAGGTGTTTATGTGAATTTTTTCCAGACTTATGATTACTAGATAGGTTTTATGTAGATCCAATACAATTTTCACTTTTATTCATCAGAGATGGGTTCTTTAAAAAAAAGAACAAAACACACAATACAGTTTTTGAACTCGGTATTTACTGTGTACTGTAAGTGGGATTGTGGGATCATCTCGCTACTATTTTCCTGTATGGTTGACATTGTTATTCATATAGCTCTTATCCTAACAATCTTTAACCATTTTCTACCACTTGAAAACCCATTAAAAATTCCTGTGCATATTCCTCTATAAGTCATTTGCAAATAACACTGTGTGGGAGGGCATTTTACAAACATTGGCAGCAGTGTGGTTTTTTATTATTAAAAAGACATAAATTCTCTGAAAAACCTAGCATATCCCTAGGGAAAAGCCAGTGCTAAAACATAAAAAAAAAAAAGAAACTTTGCAGTTGACTAGAAATGACATTTAAACTAAAGGCCTGGAGACATTTGACAATGTTCTTGAAAGCATTATGACAAAAAGCCCTTTCTATAAGCTTTATATGAATTTTCCCCTGATTCTGACAGTTAAAGATAGAGTCTATTACCGAAGAGTGCAGGCATATCCTTTTAGCTCAAAATGAAAAGCCTAGACATGGCTGATAGATAAATGCTGCTTCTCCTCTGCACTGATTCTTTTTTAAGTTCCTAACTCTCAGAATAAATAATCCTAGAATATAAACAATTGTTGTTCCCCTTTCTTATAGCAAACGTTACCTGTAACAGGATGACATGGCAGAGATGGCTCTAATTCATTGTCAAATGCTTAGCCTATACTATAAATCACAGCTCCAGATTAGATTAAAACAAAACTGTAACTGTTAGGAAGTCATTATATTTTTCACATTTTTTTCCCCAGTAATCATTTTTCACAAGACTTGAAGATCAGAGTGATTCAATTAACTGAGCAAGGGGAATAAAAAATATGAGAAAAAAATAAACTACACTCAGAAAATATAAAATATATTGAAAATGTAAATACCCATGTTTTTTTTGTTGTTTGTTTGTTTTTTGTTATTTTTTGTATTAGGAGTACTTTTTCCTGATACATAATTTCTGGAACAATTTTTGTTAAATAATGGCATACACATAATGGCATCATTTGTCTCAATTGTGCAAAAGGACATTCCTCAGGACATTTTGTCACCGAGTGGTTTTACTGGTTCTACCACTGTGAAAATAAACAATCTAGATAGTAAAATAGCAGACCATGTTCCTCTTCTGAGGATGTCTCTGTGGTGTCAAGATGCTGCCTGTCTTAAAGCTGACTTTTCGGGGCTCACACTAGCCCTTTCTCTTCAATCTGTTATGAGTTGAGAAGTATTAATTTTTAAATGTCATTTCCAAATATTATGGTCACAAAGACTGACCTTTCCTGGAGGAATTCCATGCAAGTAAATAAAAATACTGTATTTTAAAGGTACCTAGAAAGTGTGGTTGTCTTTTTGTCAGTCCCTTTTAGAAATGGCTTTTGATGATTTACCAAGTGGGACACAATATGATAAATAGTAGAGACGATCAAATACCGTAAGCAAAAGCTTGATTCAAAGCATCCTCTTAATCACATTTATTTCCAATTTTTCAAGTGAACTTGAGATATTCAAAACTTATGTATTTTCATAGGTAATATAGCAATGGAAGTGACAACCCATGTGATGAATTGTGCCCATACATTTCAGAAAGTGAATTTTTAATAAAGTACTTTGAAAATTAAAGACCAGAATCCAGTCTGTTTACAAACTGCTATGTTAACGTTTCATATAATTAACTAGTTAAGATTGAATTCAAGATATGTTATTCAATTGTCTGATAAAGGTAGTGAGATGTATTTCAAAGGAGTTCAAAATTGAGAATAATTCTTTTTATCTTGGAAAGTGATAAGATCAAAACAAGACTAAATTCCCTAGCAAAATAGACATAGTGCTATTTCCTTATTTACCATGACTAATTCTGATTATTTTCCTTTTTCCTGTATGTGCATGCATGCAACCTTGTTTGTGTGTGTGTGTGTGTGTCTGTCTGTCTGTCTGTATATACACCACCATCTTCACTTGGCAGTCAGAGGAAACCTCTAGGGATAACTCAGGCCATCAGGCTTGCTGGTCCTTGCCCTTACTCGTTGATCCACTCAACCCCCAGGCACTCTTTCACAGATTATAGAATGATGCTGAAACTTTTAAATTTCATTAGTTCCTGAGAAAGTAACCTTCCGATTCTCATCATTTGATGTATCATATTTGAACCCAGAACACAAAAAAGTAAAAGGAAAGATTGTTCATTAAAAATTATTGATAACATTCTAGTTGCAGCCTAGAATACTTAGTCTTCTGCTTAAATACTCCCAAGAGCTCCAGTTGGCACAGATGGTTATTCATGAGTCAGTAAAATCTCCTCATGTCTGTGAGGTTTTCAGATACTAGTGCAAATTAATGAGTCTGCTATATATTACTTCCTGGGTGAAAGATTCTCAGTTCAAGAGTTTTCTAAGACATTCTTACTCTGAGTATTTAGGTACAGAGATATACCCATTAGTCCTTCATTCCAAAAACGCAGGTACATTGAAAAGTTCTGCCACTGCTGGCTTACTGTCATGCTTTGCTTTGGTTTTGTGCTCTTAACAGATGTAGATACAGAGGGAATCAATGTTAGCAGATCCCAAAGTGAATGGACAGTTTCCTTGCCTATTGATTTAGTTAGGAATGGCCTGAATTAGTCAATAAGTATATTCAGGAAAGATGAGAGCTGGCAGAAAAGTCAAAACTTGTTCTAAGTGATAAACTGCTACTGAAAAGGGGAAACAGGTTTAATGAAGGTATACTCTTATACACAATCTGTCTATCATAGATCTCACTTAATGAAGCAAATCACTTATACACAATCTATCATAGATCTCATTGCTTTCTCTTCCCATTAGCTGAAAAATTTAGCATCCAAAGGAATCATACTCTTAACTTTTTAAGGCTTCATTTGATTACACAGTTAATTAATAATTAAATGATTTCTGGGAACATAGTAGAGAGTGCCCAAGTATGTCTCTCAGAGCCAAAAACAGTCACCTAAAATGATTGACAGGGGATGCTCTTTTACAGTCACAAAGGAATTGTTAAGCATAGGTACAAAAGAGGTGGGAGCCAGAGGTTCATCCCCAGATGTTCTAGAGAACAATGTCACCATTAACCTAATCAGGAACAATTACTTTAGTTCAGAGAGACTGTGAACTAATTTATATAATTCTAAACTTCTGTGGTTCAAAAGGTTCCTTTTCTCTCATTTCTTAGATTTGAGCCAAATGTTTGATTTGATGGTCGTAAGAGGTACGGCAGTAGGGAATGTTGTGAGGATATTACTCTTGATCAGTGTGATGAAGAAGATTGAAAACTGCCTGAGATATTTCAACATGTAAAGACACAACAAGAGGGTACTGTCTGTGAAAATTCTACCAGACCCCAAATATCAGCATTCTGATGATAGACTTCCTAGTTTCTTTAAGTGCAAGAAGTGATATTGTGTTGTTGATAAGTTACCAGTATGAGCAATTTTTTGTAGCAACCTGAATGGACAAGTTGTTACAGTGTCCTGTTTCCTTTCTGTCTGCCAGATCTTCCTCACTCTAAATGAGTAGGTTGTGCAGCACTGCGGGAGGGCTTTAGGATGTAGGATGCAATGGAAAGCATAGGCTCCCCTAAGGCATATAGGAAAAGATGTGGAATCTACTTCCACAATGAAATAGGAAATTAAGAGAGTATGTGATCAAGTTGTAGAAGCTCATCAGATTCGCCATGGAAAATGTGAAAAGCATTTTGAGACAGAAGAGGAAGACAATCGCTACATGGATAAAAAGAAAGAAAGCCAGCATTCCTTCAATGAGACTGATTCAAAATAATTAACAGTATCACTTCTTTTTAACCTATCACATTGTAGAAATGGCTTACATCAGCTCATTTGACAGAATGCATAAAACTTAATCAAGTATTGGGAAAGAAGAAATGTTTGACAAGTCACTCCTATCAGTACACAAAAGACATTCATGGTGTTCTGGAAAGAGAAATTTGTCCTACCAAGACATTTCTTGAGGTGGCTGCAGAGGAGAAAGATAGGATGTCGTTAGAATTATCAAGGATGACTGGCAAATTGCTAATGTCACACAAGAAGAAATGGAGTAAGACATGATCCAGATGTTCTATCCTCATATTTAAGTTGCTGTGGTTCTGTATGACTGTCAGTGAATACCCTCCCATTTCATGGATGGTGTGAAAGAACATTCAGAATACAATTCCAAGTTAGAAGCTATTCGCTGGAGTCCACATCATGCCAAAATTTAAATAATAAAGCATCATTTCATTGCATTTGAAGTCAGGGTCTAACAGGAAGCAATTAAGAATAAATGAAAGCAGAAAGGCAGGACCCTGATATCTCTCTTTGTTAAGAGAAAATTATAACAGGGCCAAAGAGAAAGACTGCTCAGAACAAACCACAGAGAAAGATTCCAGCACAGACTAACACTTGTGTAAAATGGACCTTGGATTTCCACCCTGTCAGGATTGTGAGGAAAATGGTATGTTGTAGTAGTGTGAGCGGCGGGGCTGCGTCCCCAGCACCCCGGTCACCTGGCTAGCTTATGCCCCGAAATAACAACACACAAATTGTATTCTTTTAAACACTGCCTGGCCCATTAGTTTCAACCTCTTAACCCATTTCTAATAATCTATGTAGCACCATGGAAGATTCTAGCCTACGTCCATCCTGGGTCGGAGTTCACTGCATCTGCCTCAGAGAGCAGAGCTATCTCATCTGCCTGGGAGAGGAGAGCATGGCGTCTCTGCTCCAGAGAGCAGAGCTGTCGAGTCTGAGCTCACTTCCTCTTCCTCCCAGCATTCTGTTCTGTTTACTCCTCCCACCTATGTTTTAACCTATGAGGGCCAAGCAGTTCCTTTATTACTTAACCAATGAAATCAACAGATTGATATATGGCACTCCCACATCAGTATGTGTCACCCACCAGCCAACAGTAATTTTTTTACAAGCAAATCAAAACACAAGCAGCATCACAGAATCACCTTTTGAGTCCATCAATGGCCCCAGAAGAATGTTCTGCAAAATCAGCTTCTTTTGTTGCAGTAATGATTGTTACAACAAAGAAGGCCATGTGAACTTGGAAGTTTCAACACGGATTCCAATAAGGAAACCAGTCAAGCACCATAAGCGAGAATGAATTAGGCATAGCAAATCATAGATGACTGGGTATGTGACAACAGATAGTTGATAAACAGTGCAGTCAGCACAGGACAATAAACATGGACTCTTCACTAATACCTGAAAAGAAACATCATGACATTTCTTCACAACTTCTATGGAGCAGGCTTTCCTATAGGCCACCAACCAACTCCCAAATCATGACACAGAAATTTATTATTAGTTAGGAATGCTCGGCCTTAATTTAAACACATTTCTTTCTTGCTCTTAAAACAACTTATTTTTCATCATCTATATTTGCCTCTAGGATTCCTACCTTTCTTTCTTTTCATATGTCCTATATTCACTGCTTCTCATGTCTGGATGGCTGGCAGTGGCTGGGCTCTTGGCATGTCCCTCTTTCTCTCCCTCATTCTCTTCTTCTTCTTCCCAGATTTCTTCTTCTACTTATTCTCTCTTCCAGCCAGCCCCACCTATCCTTCTCGTGCCTAGCTTTTGGTCTTTCAGCTTTTTATTAGACCAATATCAGGTGCCTTAGGCAGGCCAGGCAAAGCAAACGTAACACATCATTATCAAAGACAGCATAAACAAATGTAACACATCTTTACACAGTTAAAGTGATATTCCACAACAAGTCTATTATGCATTAAATCTTCCCTGGACCTCAATCTTTATGAAGACTCGGGCTCTTTTGGCTTGTCTCTAATAAATATGTGTTAGGGATAGCTTCCATAATCTCACTTCATTCTTCAGCTCCTCAAATCTCTTTTTCTTTACAAGAAAATCTTCCAAATATTTATTTTATATTTATATTTGTGAACAAGTTTTCTCTCCATCTCTTGCTCACCTTTACCCAGGCATTTTCTCCAATCATGCTAGTGTTTTACAATTTAAATGTATCAATAACCTGCATTATTGACATCATAGTCGATCTTCAGTTTTAGTTTTACTTGGCTCATCCACAGCATATATCCGGGTCATCCTGATTGTCCTCTTGTCTCCTTCATGCTTTTCCATATTAGTTTCTCATTTTTTTCTCCTTCATTCCTGGGTCTTCAAAGTTTGAGTAATCTAAATGCTTAATTTATAAGCAGTTCTTCTTTGCCTATTTATAGCCACTTCATAGTGGTTTTCTGTGGTAACATAACATGTGGATGTGGGTGTCTAAAGTCACATCTCATGTAGAGATACTCTCCTTTCACTCAGGCATCAGCCCACTATGTTTAATCACTGTCACGTCAAGACTTAACAGATATCTCAAATTGAACATATTCAAAGCAGAAAACCCTTCAAGCCATTTTATCCACAGACCTCCCCAAAGACAAGTTTCTTCAGCTTATTCGATGAGATCCCAGTCAAGCCATCCTTGTCTCCAGTGTTTAGTTACATGTTTTTCATTTAAAATTTTAAAAAAATATGTTAGATTTATATGAAAATAAACATTTTTCTATATCCTGTGACCTAACCAAACTTCTCCGGAAGTATTATGACTTAGCATCATATTCATCCATTTGATTTTATTTTCCCCACCTAAAATACATTCTGAAAAATTTGGCTATTATTTTTCCCCTCAGAATTCACTAAAAGAAACAGAATATTTTCCTAAATAATAGAAGAGTTAGAGCATTTGCTTATCACTTGGGAAGCCTTTGGTATCATCCTCAGGGAAACACATATACAAGCACACACACACACACACTCAGAGCAAAGGGGCAGGGCATGCAAATAATAAAGGAGCATTTGTGTATGGTTATGGCAAACAAAAGAATACCTTTATTTTCTCAATTACATAGGAAATGGTGTCATCAGCTGAGAAAGGTGCATATGTGTGGGACTTAAGGAGAAGAGAGATCATGTAGCTATTTGAGAAATGAAAATTTAATTATTGCCCTCATTACCTGTCACCATTTTCAGTTCTTTCTTTCTCTCTCTCTCTCTCTCTCTCTCTCTCTCTCTCTCTCTCTCTCTCTCCAGACAAAATGAAGTAAATTTAATATTTAGGTATATTTTAATATGTTATTTATTACTACTGTCTATAGCCTCAGACATGTTTTACCAAGAAAAACAGCACTTTCTACTCTCAAAAGAAAATTTAAAGTTAAAAGTAAGAGGTCAAAACACATATGAACTTGAAGTGGAGGATAATGGTGCTTTTGACCCAGAGCCATGCTGAAGTGCAATGAAGACTGGTTATGAATTACCACTGTGGCATCAGCCCTTAAACCATGACCTGCTGGTCTGCAGTATGTTGGCAACTGAACCGTGGCCACAAGGTAATTTTCTAGCAGAGAGTCAGTCACATATTAAAAGGTCTTAGGCCTTCGCTGTACAGCTGTACTCATAACTATCTGAAAGTTCTGCACAGATGGGAAACATCGCAGAATGTACAAAGGTTGCAAAGCGAGTCTTCCAGGGAAATCTTACATAAAAATCTGTAAACTGAGACTCAGACATATCAGGGCTTGATATTCTGTTTGTTCTGGGCATGTGTTATAGACTTCCTTTAAATTGCATTTCATTTTTTTGTGAATTTACATAAAAATTACTCTAAATCACACAATAGAAGAAAAAAGATTTAAAAGGCTAATTACATGGAAATTGATAAGCATGTATACACCCATATGTATGTATATGTATATATACAACATAAAAATACAAAATCATATACTAGTTTTCTTGAGATAAAACAAAATCTGAAAATTCTTCTCATTTTGAATTTTTTGTTTGTTTATTATGTTGGGAAGATTTTTTAAAAATTTCTATTATATTACTTTACTTCTCTATTTTTCTTGTATTTTTAAGATACTGTCAATGAACAAATCTGTATATAAGGTTTTCAAATATATATTAAATACACAGTTAAAATAAAACTTCATTCTCTTTTCTGTTTCACTAATATCGCATTTTGTTTTCTTAGTCACCTCAGAAATTAATTTAGAAAAATTAACCTCACAGTTATCTATCTGATAATCCTAATAAGTAATAAAATGATTTGTGTATAAGAAGGTATCAGGTATATGTTAATATGAAATTAAGTCTACTCATAAAATTGTATGACATTTTCATCTTGGCAGGTCAAGGAACAGAGAGCATAGTCCAGAATCAAACATGGATATAATCTACAAAAGCCCTCTCTAGTAACCCACTTGTCCTAGTTAGACCATATATTCCAAAAACTCTCAAACCTCCCAAATCATGACCACCATTCAAGAACTTAGCATTCAGATACAGGAACCTGGGGGATACCAATTTTCATTCAGTCTATATTAGACGGCATTTTTTCCTTTATCTAAGACCACAGTATATGTTTACACAGAAGTTTACTTGTGCTTCATTCAGATGATGGAGCATCTATTATTATACGTTCATTCATAATATCAATGTTTTTATTCTTTTTTCCTTCTATTTTTTGCATTATTATTATTATTACTACTACTACTACAAATTTTCACCTCCTTCCCTCCTCCCATTCCCCCCTCCCCCCATTCCCCATCTCCCTCCCTTTTTAGTCCAAAGAGCAGTCAGGGTTCCCTGCCCTCTGGGAAGTCCAATGTCCTCCCCCTCCATCCAAGTCTGGGAAGGTGAGGATCCCAACAGACTAGATTCCCATAAAGCCAGTACATGCAGTAGAATCAAAACCTAGTGCCATTGTCCTTGGCTTCTCAGTCAGCTCTCCATGTCAGCCACGTTCAGAGAGTCCAGTTTGATCACATGCTCGTCCAGTCCCAGTCCTTCTGACCTTGGTGAGCTCCCATTAGATCAGCCCCACTGTCTCAGTGGGTGGGAGCACCCCTCGCGGCCCCAACTTCCTTGCTCATATTCTCTCTCCTTCTGCTCCTCATTTGGACCTTCGGAGCTCAGTCCAGTGCTCCAATGTGGGTCTCTGTCTCTATCTCCATCCATCGCCAAATAAAGGTTCTATGGTGATATGCAAGATATTCATCAGAGTGGCTATAGTATAGGGCCAGTTCAGGCGCCCACTCCTCAACTGCTCAAGGAACAAGCTGGGGACATCTCCTTGGATACCTGGGAAACCCTCTAGAGTCAAGTCTCTTGCCAACCCTCAAATGGCTCCCTTAATTAAGATATATACTTCCCTGCTTCCATACCCACTTCTCCTCCATCCCAACTGTCCCATTTCCCCCAAGTTCTCCCCATCCTCCCCTTCTCACTTCTCTCTCCCCATCTCCCCTTACCCCCGTCCCACCTCCACCTTCAAGCTCTCAATTTTTGTATTGGAATTTGAATCAAGATTTTTGTGTATGCTGAGTAATTACATTACCTCTGAGCACATAGCCAGTTCTTGGTTTATTATAGAAATGGTCTTTTTATTAACACAAAACTGGCTTTGTAAGCTCAATGTAGCCCAGGGGGGCCCCAGAGTTACAGTCACACTGTTTTAACCCTGTCCAGCCCACATCATCTTAGTCACAGTAGTTTCACAGAAATTTGAATGATACCAATCCTATAAAGCATTTCTCAATAGTATTGTGTTGGCCATTCTGCACCACTTTGACTATATTTAAAGAATTTGAAACCAGATGTTCAATAACCCAAAACTATCTCATTAAAATTTCAATTTAATTTACATTGATTCTATAGATTGATTTTAGATTGACATCTTGGTAATAAAAAATTTTCCTACTCATCAATATGTAGTATCTGTGTAATTATTTAGAAATTTAATTTTTCACTGTGATGAAGTTATTTCTCAAGTACAAATTATTGATATTCTTTTTGATTTATATGTAAGTATTTTATATTATTGTTTACTAATAGAAGTGGAATTTTTTTACACAAAAGCTTCATATGTTTATAGTTTGATTGTAGACTCAAACAAGAATTATTTGTGTTAATGACTTGTTCCCAAACCGGTGGTGCTTTTTGGTAGGTGATAAAACCCTTAGATATGGAGCTCAGTGTGAGGAAGTTAGGTCATATTATGTATGTTCTTGTAAGGCATTTGGGGGAATTCCCCATCTCTAATGAAGTCTTCCCTGATCAAGCATTCCTAATAAAATATTGTTCCACCACAGGCTCAAGACATTGAACTAATTGATCTTGAGCTAAATCTCTGAAACTTTGATACAAAATATATCTTGCTCTTTCCACTTTAGTGTTTTGTCACAATGATAGGAAAATATTATATTTATGGATTATTATGGCTATTTTCTAAGGTTGCTATTACAATACATCAAAGATCTGGCCCATTACAACAATATAACTTATTATCTCATAGTTATTGATAACAGGAGAATCAATTCAAACTGCACAAGCCACAATCCCCTAGAAAGAGGAAGTGAAGGTCTATTCCAAAAAAACTTGGACATTCAACTATTGATAATAAACTTTATCATAACTTTAATCTCCATAAAAAGCTCTTCTCTTAACCCTGATATCAATAATTTCTTTATCATTTTCCTAGTTAGCTTATCTACAAGTATATCAATTTAATCCATGTTTTCAAAAAGGAAGCTTTTGACTATTTTTATTTTTTCCATTATATTTGTTAATTATTTTTATGTCTATTTCTATTATTCTTCTTATTGTAGGCTTATATTTGTGCTCTTTATTTTCCTAATATGCTTTTTTTTTGTAGGTTGAATTATAACATTAGTTTTTACTTCTTTGACATGGAGCCTGACTATATTGCCCAAGTATGAAATGCGTAACTTTAACTTTATTTGTCTATGAAGCTCAAGAATTTTTCACCCTTGATTCATAAGTACAATAAAAATTATCCCAAATATAAAAACTATTCGAAGTAGTTTTGTGGTACTATATATAAAAATGTTAAAAATTAATGCTAAAACATTAATTAAAATTCAATAAAATATCTTCAATGTAATGTCAAAAAGAAACAAAAAACTATTTAAAAATTATTCAAAGTATGTATAGGAGTAAAGTAACTATTTTATGATGTCAAATGTTGATTTTATCAAATAAAAATAAAAATATATTTTAAAGAGCATTAATAAGAAGTGAAAGGGATAGATATGATAATTAGAGTCAACTGAGTAAGCGAAAGTGACAGATTTATAGACTATAATTTATGAAGAAATGTCAATAATAATATTAAAAAGCACTAGTAAGAAAGGAAAAAAAACTGACACCCTATTTCTCATTAAGCAATTTTGTGGTTCATGTTTTTAATGTACAAATATGTTAATGTATGAATATTCAATGCTGCACAAAAGGAGTGATACATGGTCTGTAGTATTCCAGGACTCATAATCAGATGTCATGTCCTGTAGACTTCCTGTTTCCTGTTTCCAGTGTTTCTTTGAATAGAGGATAACTTTCTAATATTTCAGTTTTGTCCTTTTGTGATTATAGAAGTAGAAAAACAGAGATCTTCTCATGATATTTCTAAATATTTCCTAAGTTTCGCAAACAAAATAATAGAGTGAGATTGACGATCTATCGAAAGCCAACCCAGTCCAACTCTGCTGACTTCCTCCCAGGGTTCAGTTAGGTTGCCTCAGAGTAGTGGAAAGGACTTAGAAAATTTCTAGTCTGGAAAGTTACAGAATGAACTCACATGCTTGCAGCTCCAATCATGTCTCTTTATCGTTCTGCATTAATTCTAACTTTCTTATCCTAACAGTCCATAATTTCTTAGCTCAAATTCCAATTCTCTGTTCCAAATCTCTGTTCCAATTCATTCTTTTCCTAATTACTCTGCAGTCCTTTTTCTTCTTCATTCTCCAATTTTCTTTATCTTTCTACATTCTTTGCTCTTCCAACCTTATTTTTTCTGCTGTTAAAAATTCCCAATATCAATTCATTAACATCTTGTTAGTAATAAAAAAAAAGAAAAAAGAAAAATTCTCAGGGACACCAGCATTCTTTGAAGATATGTAGGGAAACTTATTAGCTACTTTGTAGCCAACTGCAGCTACAGCTGTGAGGAGGTTCCAGCCATCTCCTAAAGGGGCGGTTACAAAGGTTACAGAGGAAATAAACTAAGCCAATGAGAAATCTAAGGTAGAGGCAAAGAATATGTACACACTTTTCCATTTCTTAAGCGTGATAAATAATATCTGGGCATGGTTAGTCTATCAGGTGCTATTGATCTCTTGAAGGACTATGATATAACAAGGACAGACACCTGCAATACCACCCCAATTCATCTTAACTATAAGTGAAGGACTTATATCTAGCAAGGTCAGACACTTGCAGTTCTTCTCTGTGAAAGTTCCTCCTATGATCTCTCAGCAAGGACTTCTGGCTGGCCAATTCACCCTGTCACGGAGTAAGTTATAGAAAACATATCTAAGTTTCTCACCATAATGTGAGAACATAGTCATCTTTCTGATCATTCACAAATATATGTACCCAACATGTAGCAAAGAGTTTGGCTGTCTTATTTTATTTGCTAGAATTACACAGGTTGGGGAAAGTCGTCCTACTAACAGATACAGGAAAATCATGCCTGACATATGAGAAATACATTGCTTGAGAGTCCCAAAGCTGAGTTAGAAGGGGAGCATGTTATCTATGACATAAGAGAATTTACAATTAGATACAGTCAGCTATTCAAAAGGCAGTATTTTTTATGGGTCATGCCTACTTGAATTTAGCCTCCATCAGATTTGTAAATCTCTGGTGGGTTGGCCTTCTAAATGTCAGCTGACCTATTAAGTAACCTTGTGGATATCATGATCAATCCTTCCAAAGGAAGTAGAGATCCATTGCATGATGTCTCTGTGCATATGACAGTGGGAAGAAGGTGAGAATCAAGACAAAATAGTAAATAAATAAATACATCATTTTTTTTGAGGAAACAAAGCAAAACTGTGGATAGAGTAAAGTAAATCATTGCCTTGTTCTTCATAATAGATGAAGTTATCACTTCAGTGTGCTACATCATTTAGCGTAAAATATGCCAGTCCAATCTGCTTCTGAGGACAAGCACAATTAATGTACCTTCTCAGGCTTTTTCCCTGATGAATCTGAGAGGAGGTAAGAGATGGTGGCTCAAGGACTGGCATTTTATATTTTTATTACTGATTGATTAGTTGACTGATTGATTACTTGATTGATTTTAGCCACTGTATTGACCTTAAGCTCTGAAGCTCTGATATATTTACACAAGTTCTCTCTCTCTCTCTCTCTCTCTCTCTCTCTCTCTCTATATATATATATATATATATATATATATATATATACCTTTTAAAAACTGTATTACTGACGCAAGGTTCGTTAGTCTTCCAGGCTAACCTTAAGAGTCCAGGAACAACCTTGAACTCCCAGTCTGTGAACCCAGTCATCAAGTTGGTGGCATTCCAGGTCTGTGTCACAATCTAAGCTGTAGAATTGGTGACTATTTAGAGTCATATTAGGCATTTCTCCTGTTCATGTATTTTCAGGGAAAAAAAAACCTCTTTTATCCACAAGTCACAATTGCAGGCTTATTTATTTCTCCAGTAATGTCATCTCCTTCTGTCCATCTTTTTTTTTCTGAAAAGGACTCACTCTCCATGTTTGCCCAAATAGACAAAGTTTCTATCAATTTTCTATGAATGAGCCATCTTTCTCCCATACTTATTTATTCTTTATTGTCAGCAAACTTCATAATATTTGAATTTTGCATTAATAAAGTTTATTTTTAAAATCTTTGGCTTGCATTTCTGTTTCTTAACTCCAGGGTCTAGTATCTGCTAAGAGCTAACAATATGCTGTGCGTGGTTTCTATTACCTCATTTGCTATCAATAACACAATTCATTAGTTATAGATATAGTTATTAGGAGATACCCAAAGGCAAGAGGCTTTTGAAAGATGAATACACCAGAGGGAAGCATGAGAGTTTATAAGGGGTTTTCTATGTGCCTGAGTTGGCTGTATTTGATAGCTGGCATTCATCCAGAGAGTAGCATATGGTTCTTTCTCTTGACAAAAAGCAGTAAGTAGTGCCTGTTGGAGCCCTGAAAGTCCATTTAAGCTCCTATGTAGCTTATGGGCTAGGATTAAGAATGTTTTCTTCCTGAATGATTTCATTGCAAAGAGATGGCTCTCAGCCCTGGAAGAGATTGTAGTAGGTGGTATAATTTATCTCTAATAGTCACAAGACCCTCTAAAGTAAATACTGTCAGAAGGAAGTTCGGCTTATCTGCCTATCAGAAGATTTTGGCTATATAAACTTCAATACTGACACTAGGAAGCTTTGTCAGCAGGAAGGGACTATGCTAAGGTTATTCTAGAACAGTGTTTCTCAACCTGTGGGTCTCAATTTTTGGGAGACTCAAATGACCTTTTCACAGGGATACTCAGGACCATGTCTAAACAGTTACTTACATTACAATTCATAACAGTCGCAAGATTACAATTATGAAGTAACTGCAAAATTAATTTTATAGTTGGGGATTACCACAACATGAGGTACTAAAGAGTCACAGCATGAGGAAGGGTGAGAACCACTGTCCTAGAAAAAAACTACCTTAGATGCCTGAAGCCTGACTAAAGTTTGTTGAGGTCTGTGTAAGAGCTGAAATTAGTTTGAAAGCTACACTGGCCCAAGGACCATGTAAATTTCAGAAATGCTGGGCATTGTAGTTCTTGGAAAATAACAAAGCCACATGAGAAATAGGTGGCCATAAGGTTTTGCTGGTAAAAAGCCCCTACCATAGATGTCTTGTGGCTACACACAGAGATTTTGGGAAAGTAGTCCTGAACAGAATTCATCCTGATCAGTATTTAATCAGAGGTTGCTTTAAATTTGGCTCAAATTGTGGAACTGTTATTTCTCTCACAAATCTCATGATTAACCGTCTATTACCACAAGGGTTTGGTATCTCCATGGGCCAAGGAAATTTTCAAAGTTCTCACTCATAAATTGTACATTTAAGTTTTATCAATACACGTTATTTTAGAGAACTAGTGGGTAAAATAATTTCTGGTGATACTTGGAAAGAAATATTTCTGCACCAGCTCTCATGTCTCTAGCTGGTGTTCATCACTCCTTTCTTTCTGTACACAATCATCTGTCTTCCCGTTACTCTCAGAAAGCAGCTCTGTCCATAGTTTCTTTCTCTGTCTGAGACTGAACATTTCCTTTCAGAAGGTTGTCACTTGTAGGGTTAAGCCAACCCATGGGGGCGGGCTTGCCTCGGGCGAGCGTTTTACTTATAAATTGGGCACGCAGAAGCCTGCACGCTCTCTTCCTGTTTCCTGTGCTATGCGGGAACCTTGGTTTCGTGAGTCTGATTTTTCCATTAAAGTTGTATATATTTATTACAATTTGTCTGCATTAATCCCTAACCGCCACAGTCACTCGTCAGCAGTCATCCCCAAACTGCCCTATTACTTCCCATTGGAGACGATCACAGAAGATACTCATATTTGCCTTAGAAAATTCCCTGTGCTCTGAATGTGTTGTTCCTTTCCCTATCATCTCAGGTCAGGCTGACTTCCCTCCTTAGACAGAACCAATCACTCCATCCATTGCCTGGGGTCATATGTTGTTTGTGCTAACAAATAAAGCTTGTCTGAAGATTAGTGTGCAGAGCTAGTCACACTAGTTAGCCGTAGAGGCCAGGTAGTGGAGGCACATACCTTTAATCCCAGCACGCAAGAGACAGAGACAGGTGGATCTCTGTGAGTTCAGGACACTCTGAGTTCTATGAGATTAAATCAGTCTAAAAGAGAAACAGAGTCAAGGGCCAGCAGCTCACATCTTTAATCCCAGCACTAGGGAGATGGAGATGAGAAGTGATTTGGCTGTGTGAAGAAATAGGAGGAGATAGAAGCTCAGCATTCAGTCAGCCTGAAGATTCCTAGAGACAGGATTGCCTATTTGGCCTGCGGATCCGGTAGAGATAAGTACTAGTGGCTGGCTGCTCTGCTTCTCTGTTCTTTCTGCATTTATCTCTATATCTAACTCGGGGTTTTTATTATTAAGACCAATTAGAATTAGTGCTACAAATGACCCTCTTAAACAAACAAACAAAGAACAAGTATTCATGTCATAAAAAGCCTACAGTACCTGGCTGGCTGGATTCTCACATTTCAGTTTGATAGAAACATGGCTGCACCATCTGATAGAAGCTAGTCCACCATTATAAGTAGGAACTCTAAGCCAACAGGCAATATGGGAGAACAAATATCCTTAGTGGATCTCAATGGTTAAGAGCAGTCACCTCTCTTTCTGTTTTCTGACCTACATCCATATTGTATAAAAACTGACTTAGAAAATTAAAATTAAATTAATCAAAAATTTCAAGTTATGATGATGTATGACTTGAAAGTTTCCCTGGGTAGTATTGACAGCACAATGGTCTTTGCAAATGGAAGAATTGGCAACCTCGAGAAATTACTGTATACAAAATAAAACACATTAAGATAATATATAATACAATGAACATACTGAGCAATTTGTCTAAACTTAAAAAAATGAGAAACTGTTGAGGTTTAAAACAAAAGAGAAGAGGAAAAATGTGAGATAAAACCTTGCTATTTATAAAAAAAAGCTACAAAACTATAACCAAGGGGTGAGAAGAGAAATGGAGGAGCGAGGGAGGGGGATGATTATCAACCACAGAAGTATAGCAATACTCATGCCACACTGATTCCTTTGAAATTCATGAGGTAATATGAGATGATTATTATCAGTTTTATAATCATCAATTTGATAACAGTTACAATGAACCAATTTACTGAAAGCGATAAAATACCAAAACTCATTCAAGGAAATAACCTAGATAACAAGATATTAATATAAATACTAAAGTCTTTGAACCAATAATTAACTACATTTTAAGAATAAACAAAGAATTATATAACAGGCTAAGGTAGTTTCATTGGTGAAAAAAATTTTTTAAATGTTTAATGAATAAGTGATATTTAACAAAGTTGCAACATTATGTATTTCAGGGAAGATCCTATCAGCTCTATACCACAAAATTCTTTAAAAACAGAAGTGGAAGGAGAAATTCTCAATTACTTTCACAAGAAAGCATTGCTCTGGTAGCAAGCTGGAAAGAGACACCATGAAAGAACACTCCAGACCAGTATAAATTTAGCAGTACCTGACAAACAAAACAGAAACAATTGAGGCCACCAGGATAAAAATGATAGGCTTATTCAGCATTGCTAATTCAATGATTACAAGTTACAGTTTATAAGAAAACAACTGATTTCCCAAAGACTTACGTGATTTAGGGAATGACAAAGGAAGGTATCAGTCTGCTAAAATGGGGAGACACTGTCAGACTTTCACAATCTCAATTGCACCTCCTGACATACTACTTTTAGTAGGAAATGCGAGCTATCAAGAAATGATTTTAGTGCCCGACCAATCTAACCTTCCATTGATTAATATGACTGCTCTATATCCAATCTTCTTCCAGATCAAATGCAATTCTGTAGAAATATAATACAGTTGAAAGTTTCAAAGTATCATTTCAATGTCTTATGCCCAGAAACTGGAATTTGCATTAAAATCCAAAGACTTGTACAAAATATGAAACTATCTAAGGAAGTATTTATAAAAGTTGGATATAGTCCTCAGATATTAACCATCATAGCTAAGCAAAAGCATGTGGCTATCATCTACAACAAGCTGGATGAAACTGGAATTCACTGTGCAAGGTACAAAAGGTCAGGATTCTGAGCAAAGCAAAATAAGCAAGAAGGAAGCTATGTCTTCACTCGTCTGTAACTTCAATGCAAGTTTTCATAGTTTTCTATGCTTTGAATAATACAAAAAAATAACAGGCTGTTGGGTGATAGTTTTCTTATATTTCAGAATCTTCATTCATGAGTAAGAATGCTTACATTATTAAAAACTTAAAAGCATTCTTTTATTTTTCAATAATACATTTCATAATTTTTATTATCTTAATTTTCATTCATTACTTTGTAAGTGTAAATAGCATTATTATGTGAGGAATTGTTGACTAAAATCTTTCTTTTAAAGCTATCCAACTCACTTGTTTCTATCTCTTACGTTTCTATTTGTCAAATTTTCTTGTTTCCACAGTGAATCCCAAATGTTGTCCTTATGAACAAAGCATGGGCTCCCTTACCTCTGTCCTTGCTTCCTTGTTTTTCTGTACCTACTTAATATACAGAAGCGTCAAAGAACTTCTCCTGAAAACCACCTGGAAAGTTTATAGAAATGATTGTATTTACAGATAAAACAGAAACCAGAGATTTTTTCTGTGCATCAAGTTTTACTAATATTATCAAGAAAGCACATAATAAGACTGCAAAGGCAGGGAGCAGCGGAGACCTCACACGTAGCCCTCCAAATGCTCATTGGACATGCTCTTTGCTTCAGGCTAATGGGAGAAAATTATCTCTCGCAGCAGGGAGAACTTGGGCACTAAAACATGTTCATTTTCTACCAGAAAGAAAAAAATGTTTAACTTAGGTGACATTTACCAAAATGCCACACGTCTTGAATTCATAGATGCTAGGACTGCTTACTACAATTTATCCTAAAACAAGGATACTCAACTAAGAAAATTGCTAGATAAAGAATGTATCCCAAAGAAATGCCATTTGTATATCAAGCAGTGTTATAAATACCAACATGTTTACTAGGAAAATGCTATGCACTGCATTTATCTCTGTATTTTCAAATTATCACACAATAAAACAGACAGCATTTTATTAAATGTTTCTTCTTCAACTTAGTGCTCAACTACTGACTCTCTGTCATCTCTTTTTTTTTTTTTTTTTTTTTTTTTTGGTTTTTCGAGACAGGGTTTCTCTGTGGCTTTGGAGCCTGTCCTGGCACTAGCTTTGTAGACCAGGCTGGTCTCGAACTCACAGAGATCCGCCTACCTCTGCCTCCCGAGTGCTGGGATTAAAGGCGTGCGCCACCATCGCCCGGCTCTCTGTCATCTCTTAAGAAGGTCTTGCCGTTTACTGAAGTGAAGACATTATTTACATCCAAAAGAGGCATTTGCTCACCATCCTAGCCTTTTGAACCACTGCTCTGGCCCAGCACTACTGTAGACACTAGTGTTAACATTTCAACTTTTCATCTCAGTTCATATCTGTGAGTTCTCCACACAGTTTAGTGCGTGTGTCTGTGTTACTGCCTTGCTTTGGAGCTGTGCTCTCTTTAATCACTCCTCATGAGCTCAAGGTAAAAGTACCATAAATAAATAGCCAGAGTTCTCAATTCCTACTCAGTATCCCTTACCACCTACATAGTGTGGAAATTAAAATTCAAGATAAACCTCTTTTGTAACCCATTTTTTTTTATTTCTTTATCATGTTGTCCTCTAAGTACCTCCCCAAGGACTAGGAAACTGTAAGTAGGCAACTGCTACTACATTAAAGCCATGGCAAAAGATCTATATGTAAATGGAAAGTACCATGCCTCTGGGAACACTCTCTACACTGAGATTGCCTTATTTGGTTATCCGGCTTCTCTAAAAAGTCTGCTCTCCAACAAGACGTGCAGTTATCCTGGACTCCTACAGGTTAAATGCCCCCAGATATATTGTAGTTCTAGCTCCAAGTTCTCCCTTTGGCTGAGAAGAGCTTCTTTTATATAAAGTGATTGAAGATATGACCAAATTAAGATAAGGACTCGAGAGGAAGTTTCTGACAGGTTGCTAGAGCCCTTCTCTGAAGAGAAAATGGTTTGTGAAGAGACACGGACAGAAGGAACTCCATGATCACAGAAGGTAAGGTAATGATTTGTAGCTAGCTGCAAATAATAAAATGCTAAGATTTATCCCACCTACCAGAAGCCACAAGGAGGAATGGAGTGATTCCATACATAGTCCTGGGGAAAATATAGCTCAGACAACCTTTTGGCTTCAGAACTTTAGCCTCCAGATGTGTAAGAGGATAAATTTTCCATTGTTTGAAGCTATCAAAGTTGTGATCATTTGTTGAGTAGAGCTAGGAAATTGGTGTGTAGACTGATAGAGATGATGTGCCCCTGAGACAATTTCACAAGTTATAGAGGAACAAATGTCAGTAAGGATGAGAACTCTGGGGGGATAGAACAAATCAGGTCCATCAGTACAGTTACCTGGGTGCTCAAGTTCAGACAGAACAAAACCGTAAATTCATAGAAAATCCATTGGTTCACAGAAAGGCAGGGTTTTTCATGAAGGAAAAATCTAAGCTATCTTTCCAGTTATCATTAGCATTCCATCCCTGTGAGGAGGGCTAGAGGGGCTGTCTGAAGCAATGAAATTATTTCTAGCATTATAAAATCCTAAATGGAATATACCTGTAAAAACAGCCAAGAAAATCTGTTTACTATTAGTATTCAGAAAGTAATCAAATATCTCCAACTTTTCCTAGAGCAACATAAATAATCCATACGTATCTCCAGAGAGGAGAATTAAAGTCTGTCCACCTGCATGTATGGAAGAACTAGAAACCCAATGTGTGCCCCAGTAACCTTGGTGATAATGAAGCAGCACTCATAGTAAGCCATCTATCCATCTATTCACATATCTGTCTGTCTATCTTCTATCATCTCTATCTATCAATCAATCAGTCAATCAATCTATCTATCATATGTCTTGTAGACAACTGTGTGTGTATGAGATAAGGAGGTGGAGAGGGAGAGATATGGAGAGATGGAGAAGAAAAGGAGAGAGATAAAATGTAGACAATACTGGTCCAGTACATCTGCTCAAAGGCTGTTTAGGGATTTGTTGGTGACTCCTGCTGAAGCTAGTACTCAGCATTATACATTCCTTACAGAAATATAGGACAACAAACTATTGATTGATATATCTTTGCTTTGTAATTTCTAATTAAATTTGATACATTTACAGAACAACTGTACTGACCAGTGCTTTCTGGTAGGTGATTCAGATTAATCATGGCTGCAGCCACTTGCAGGTTTCGGCACTGCTTCTGTTTTGATAAGTAAAACTGGGTGAGATTTAGTTTTGGCCATCTGCATCAATCTTTGTTTGGATGACTAAATGAATCACTATAAAATCACATTGTCTAAGTGGTCGATAGGATTTGGTAACACTCAAAGTTAGTGATTACCTGGTCTTATATTTCCTCTGGATTTTCTACTGTTGGTGCTATCACCTGCAGCTTTTATTGCAAACATTTGAGGCACGCTGCCAGCACCCATTTCATGACATAAAGCTGATCTGAGCAGCCCGAAACCACACCACTCAGCACTTTTAAGAAAATGAAACAATTTGCAAATTCTTGAATGATAGATCGCAATGAGGAAACACAGCATACTGCACTTGGAAATTGAAACTGCAGCAGTAACTCTGATGAGAAATGCTCACCCCATGCATACAGGTTTGGGAGAGTCTTGGCTAGCAATGGATACCTGGCTATCATTATGAGCAGCATTCGTTGTGATCTCCAATTTTCCACAGTCAGATATAACACATTCTTTGAGTATCCATAAGCAGAAAAATTGTAACAGCCTGGCGGGAAATATACAAAAAGATTTACAGCCGTCTGAAAGTTGTCAAGCCGGAAGATACACAGCACATATACAAATTCGTCTATGAAGATAGTGGATCAGCAGTAGTGAGACAGTTGGTATAATAAGAGTGAGCAACCAGAATATATACAGGAAATTTAAAAGACAAATTTTAAATAGAGAAAAATTGATATGAAAAAGTATGATTCCAGAAAGGATATTAGAGTTCAAAAACCGAAAGTCAGCAAAATTTAGGAGCAAATTTATAAAAGCTGCTGCTTATGGCAAATTGTGCCAGACCCTAGATTTATTGATCTGTATACAAACAAGCACCAGCTGAGGAAACAGCTCTTTTCATCCAGGTTTTACAAACACAAGTGGCAGGGTCAGCATGATGCCCCTACTGAAAAAGAAAGGCCCCTATCGCGAAGCCCGATGACCTGAGTTCAATTTCTGGGATGCACCCAGTGGAAAAGGAGAACAAGCTCAAGCCAATTGTACTCTGACCTTCAAATGGGGGAGCGGCTCACAGAACATTTGCATGCATGTGTACACACACACAATGCAATTTGAAAGTGGGACAGAACCATGCAGTAAGAGCTGAGTGATGGGTGAAGAAGTATGTACAACTTGCTCTAGAGTTGGGCAGGTGAGTGAATAGATAAAGCTATTGCTCTAGAAAAGCAAGAACCTAAATTTGATCACCAGAAACCAAGCAAAATTATCAAGCATTTCAGTGCACTCATAATCTCAGCACAGGGAAACTGGAGACAGGGAGATCCAAGAGGTTGGCAGGTTAGCCTACACTACTCAGTGAGCTTCAAGCCTGGTGAGAGATCTGGTCAAAATAACAGCAAAAAGATATATAGTATCTGAGGAATGATACAGAAGGTTGACCTAGGGCCTACACATCCACGTATATGGACACATTGCATGCACTTATGCCATGAGTGCATACTCATAAGCATGCATGCATACTTAGATGTTCCCACGTGTTAATCAGTCAACAATATCCACCAGGTTTTGAACCTTTTTTAAAAAAATATGGAATCCTATGAGCTTCCTCCAAGCTCTAAATGTAATGGTTTCTAATTCTAAAGCTTTACACTTTGTACTGAGCAAAGCTGATAAAGGCATGTGAGATGGCTTTGCAGGTAAAGGCATTTGTCATCAAACCATGTCATCCGAGTCACATTCTCAGGCACCACAGAGTAGACTAAGAGAACCAACTCCCACAGGTTGTCCTTTAGTCTCCACAAATATATTGGAGTTTCCCTGCACACAAGCTTGCATGCATATTCAATCACATACACATAAATAAATAAAAGTAATGAAAAAAATACAGAAGAATCTCACAGGACTTTCTAAGGGAGCAGAAAAGCAGAGAGAGTTCTGGATAGATGGTTTATCAGTTATGGCCACTTTCTGTTGTAGAGGATCAGGACTCAGTTCCTAGCACCTACAACAGGCACTTTTGCCTGAGAACCTGCATGCAATGACACACACACACACACACACACAAACACACACACACACAATGAATATGACTAAGTGTTTTAAAATCACTGAGGAATACCAATATCTCAGCATGGTAAGAACACTGGGCTGGCAGTGATCTATTTCAATAGAAGTAATAGTTATTTGTGACAAAGAAACTGTGATTCTGTCGTGAACCAAAACGTGACTGTTTTAACTATACGCGTCTTGTTCTCAGAATTTTCGTTCCATTTTCATACAGAGACAGCAGTCTTGACATTATTCATTTTGTTTTACAGTGAAATTTCTATGGTGTGGGAGGTCCTTCTGTTTGTGTGTTGCTTTCATTGGTTAATGAATAAAGAAACTGCCCCGACCTTTTGATAGGGCCGAACTTAGGTAGGCGGGGGTCGGGTGGGGAGCAGAACTCAATGCTGGAAGGAAGAATGGCAGAGTCAGAGAAGCCATGGATTCTCTGCCTGAGATGGACGCTGGTTAGAATCTCTGGTGTGCCACTGCCACATGGCGATACACAGATTAATGGAGATGGGTTAAACTCATATGTAAGAGTTAGCCAATAAGAAGTTAGAGCTAATAGCCAAGTAGGGTTTTAACTAATATTGTTTCTATGTGGTTATTTCAGGTGTTAGCTAGCCAGGCAGCCAGGACAAACAAACGGGCCTTCTCTCCCTACAACATTTCTATATTTGTTTTTGGATAGTGATTGAAAGAAAATCTTTTAAAATTGTGTTGCTCATTAATGTTTTTCATGGTCATATATTCTTTACTGTTTCGAAAGCGTTAGAGTGTCTGTGAAAATGTCATTGCAGTTTTCTGACTCTCCGGAAACTTGTTTGTGAGCTATGTAAAGTTTCTAGTCCTTTCAGTGAAATCTCTTGTTCTGCTAGATGCATGAAGGTGCCATTTTAGCAGAAGAGAAAACACCCACCTTCAGTATCTACAATTGTAAATTCCCCTAAACTCTAGATTTATGAAATTCCTAATTTAATCAAGTTCAAAATTTCATCAAAAGAGAAAAAACATCAAAAGAATAATACAGACATGGCTTTTGAACCCTCCTGAGGATTAAAGTGGTTCCCACTGGTGAATCAACTTTACTAACAACAAGCATGTTTGTGGAGATCACACCACCTGCAGAGAGTGGATATGTGATGGTAGACTTTACCAGGGACACTTTTGTTCTCCCAAGAATTCAAAAAACATTACCTAAAATCCTCAGTCATTGTTGAATTCTTCTGTCTTCTTACCCATAGCAGATCCATTCCTAACCCATTTCATTTTATTTATTATGATTACCAATTATTCAATGAATTTCCAATTGTATATCCCTCAGTTACCACCACCACCACGTCTGCCGGATATACTGCAGTGCTGTCTCCAATGCTTTAATGTATTTATTGGCCACCAAACCTTCTCGTCAAAGTGCTAAATGGTATTTTCAAGCCATCATTTCTCTATTATCACTACTCAAATACATAAAATAAACGGGAATTGCATTCAAATGAATATCTATGTTCCGATAAAATATTTCTGCAAGAACTAGAAATCTATAAAGAGTAAAAGAAAATCACAGTTTGATGACAACTCTTTTTCCATTTTAATATCTAATGTTTCACATTCAAAAAAAGGAAATCAAATATATAATAGTTGGTAACTTACAGCAAAACATCATATTTAGTCCATAATATTTGAGGCTTATTTCTAACAAGTTTTTCTTTGATCATCCTTTAACACTCTTACCCATCAAAGTACTTCCTACTGTTAATTAGTGAGCATACAGAGGGATGCCCAATTTTGAAAAGAACTACCAAATTCTGATCTTTTCCTGCTACAGTGCTTTATGTCTTTTGTTTTTGGTTTTGTTTTTTTTTTTTTTTTTTTTTTTTTTTTTTTTTT